>JAGDQP010008836.1:32383-52596 GCA_022664845.1 Lepisma saccharinum | reverse complement strand
TGTATAATTATTTGTAAAAACGTATATTAGACTTATAAATTATCGTTATTAACGCCACTTATTTAGATTTTAGAAAATCAAATTTTTTCCCATCCCTATTTATGCGATAGTCAATGTGAATTCCCTTTATTCGTTAACCATTGCGGGACCCATATACGAATTTTTCATACTATCATTATGAAACCTTTCTATGTCCAGTCGTACCAACCTTTATTATTCATGTCAGTACTTCGAAACATGAAGGTATCAGGAAGTGATAAATGAAAAATTGAGGGGTGTAAAAGCATTTTCTAACTTTTCCTGCATATTATTTTTCAAAATAAGTTATACCCAGCTGCCGTGGCTCAGTGTTAGAGCATTGGCTTAGCAATGGAGAGAAAGTAAAGTACTGAGCTTTTCGATATCATTTTGTCAAGTATTTTTAACTCGTACACCTGTGAAGAGACAATTGGTGGGTTTCATCAATCTTTGTTAAGAAGATTTAAGCGTTTTGAAAACCATTGGATTCGTTTAATTCTTAACGAAACTTGATGAAGCACATAGAATATGTGATATGTCTGTGATATGTAATATTACAATATACTGGATTTTTATTAATTCAAAGGACAACTTCAAATTGATAAATAAAAGAACTGTTGGACCTCAATCCTTCATACTTTCCACCCAATCGCAGCCACTGAAACTTGGCCCTAGGTCCGCCAGTGCTTGGCATTGGATGTTTTCATGTATTATGAAATGCTGCTGATGTCACACATGAAAGCACTGCGCTAATTGTTAGGACTTTTAAAGAATCTTTCTGCAAATTGTGTTGTACGAGAGAATTACAGGCAACATTCCTTTACATAAATATATCATTAATGGTACCGGTAATCCAGTTGTCTAAAAATAAAGGAAAAATAATCACTTACCACTACTGGGAATGAAAGCAGGATCCCCGATTCCGGACGAGTGATCTACAAGTAAGTCAACGAGGTCTTTATGTGGAGGAAACTAGCATCTAATTCTTTCTTGTTACACAATTCCGTGAACGCTTTCTCCATTAAAAAAGATTTTTGAATTAAAAATTTCCACTTGTAGTCGATTGTCTTTACTTTCCACTCAGCTGAAGCATAAGGAATACCCAAGCACAGAACTTGGTCGTGGCTGTAGTAGCTTAATTGTAGAGCACTAGGCAGGCAACTGGAGATCTGGGTTCAGTATTTCTAGCAGAAGAAATGTAATATTTTGTAACAGAATTAAAACGCTTCAGCTTAGTTCGTGGAAACGTACTCAATACACCCCATGCAGATACATCGTTGAATTTTTCTACATCTTTTTTTTTTTAAAAAAAAAGCTGTATACCATATTAAAGTAAGCATGCCTTTCATGCCCGCGAATTCTTCATTCAATTTCTTGATTTTTTGATTTGCTACACATTCTTTGCGTTAGATTAGCTGAAATTATTTAACGTTGGTTCTGTTAAACTAAATTAGAAGATGTAACATAGGTTACTCTGTTCTGTTCTTACCATAATCTGGATTGCTTCCCAATTTCCTTTTATGGACTGAATAGACAATTTTGTCATAACTTAGTTACGTCTGAGAGAAGACGTACCTCGACGATCAGTTTTCCGGTGCAGGGATGGGGAAGGTAGAATCTAGTGCATTGAAGTACCACCCCGTTATTCATATTGTGAGTCTGATGAACCTGCAACCCCTTAGTAAGTTGCAACTGTAAGTTCGCTTAGTTTACCAAGCGTCGAGTGAATTGCCAATGATACGACCTTGTATTTGGGACCGATTCTTAATGTATCAACACAAACAGAGTCTGATGTGCATGATGACCCTCCGAAGCCGCCCAAATTATCGGAGACTCCTCGCAATATGCCGACACAGAGTCAAGGACAAAAAACACATGTGCAGAGCTCTAAAACTCCACGGGTTAAGACTACTTTGTAGTCCCTATAAAGTCTCGAAGTTAGTTCGAACTTCGCCTCTCGCTACAAGCATTAAGGCTCTGACGAACGTTTTGTCTGCTCAATTAGCTCAGGAAGAGTCTGCACATACTATCGATGAACCAAGTTCATCTTTGGCTTCAGACATGATTCAGGACCACCTGATGGATATGGATTTTAATCTCGTGGGAAGGAAATTGAAACCTAATTATAAATCTAAACTTAAACGGTAATTTTTTACTTGTTTTTGCAGAGAGTTTTATGATTTCCGTTTATTTTATATGATTATGTTCCTTAGCTGTTAAGTTTTATTGTGTATTTTTGTTTTATCTTGTGAAGGCCCATTTACTGGCTCAATTCTTATACTGGCAATTTACACTAGTAGGCTGATTGTGAAGAGCTTTTACATCTTCATCTTTTATCTTTTTTTATTATTTTAATTAACAGCTAAATTTTCACATGACCAAGATAAGTCGCTTCCCCCGTATCGGGACGGGCGTAAGCCATAGTGCTGTTACCGCCCATAAAATTCATTTTATCTTATCTTTTTCGGGACCGATTCACCTTCCAATAGACGGTTATAGAAAGGTTAATTTGTGTTTCTGGTGGACATGTATCCAACAATAACCATTTTCACAGTCTAGAGGAAACAGAGATTCTGGCATGAGTTTCATTTTGGGAGGGTGTAAAGTAAGTAACGATTGTGTAAGTAACATTTTACTGCGTTCTATTGATTCTTAGCCGTAACAAAATAAAGTTGCGTATGTGCTCGAGAATTTGGAGGAGTAACACCCTCCCGTTGGGAACGGGTGTCTGGCAGAATCACTGATAGGTTGTTAAGAACAAGAGTACCGCGTTGAGTAAACTTATACTTACGGACATATTTATTAAATCGATACAGGGGTACAAACGCCCTCTACATTCAGAATTTTAAGCAGAATTAGAATACTTTTAGGCGTAATTGTGCATATTTTATACACATTTTATATATGTGTATTTTATATCCATACACAGGGTGCTAAATCATGGAGGAGATGGGACATTTCCCACCCTCAAGAGATATTAAACACTTTCGAGATTTCTAGCTTTATTTTTTATATTTATTTATTTATTTTTGTTGTTGTTGTTGTTGGGGAAAGGTGCTCGAGAATTTGGGGATGACACCACTATGACCGTGATTGACGGTGGTAGCAAACTTGCGCACCGTGGGCGAGTCGACTTTCAATTGGCGTTTGTTTCAGGATAAATAGTTTCGGAGTGATACAAAATGTAAATAAAAGTAAAAATACCGGTGACTTTTTGTGACGTAATTACTGCTTCCGTTCCCCAAAAGGATTTTATTAATAGTAATATTAATAATAATATGAATTAACTAAAACTAATTTTCACGAGAAATTGGCCCAAATCACGGCAACCCCAAACAGTCGAGTTTCAAGTAACTGTTTTATGAATATTGTACTCGTAATTAACAATCAAAATTCTTAGGGACGGTGGTTGCTGTGTTGAAGAAGGGACTTCTGTGGTTTGAGCATTAATATTCTACAGAACATTTAAGCAAATAGACAACCAGTGAATCCAGAGACGATAGAAAGGAAAAGGAAACAAATATATTAATTGTCAATTAAAGCGTACTTACGTGAGAATCAGAACAAAGACTTCATACTTCTGTTGGTTTTATTTTGTATATTAATTACGATTTGACAAAATAGAAACAAAAAGGGAGAAGAAAATCATTGAACGGGGACTAGGGAATGAATAATTAAGCCAAACAAAATAAATGACTGGGTAGATAGAAAGGGAAACAGTTTTCACGTAGTATAAGAATGAACACTTAGTTCACTTCGGTCCACTTCAGTTTCTAAACAGAAAGAACACTCAAAATATAGCACAGTTCACATGAAGTTGATTTGCCTTTGTTTTTCACCAAACATTCAATAATACTGATGTAACAATTGTATAACTGCTTCGGAGGTACTGCGCTTCGTATTTTATAAATTCTACTATGTTAATGGAAACAAACAATTTATTTTTCTCGTGCCTGTTCAATTCTTTACTTAGTCTGTTTTAGAAAGCAATAACCTTTTCTCTTTTCTCACTGATTCCCTTTCCAGTCAACCTCACACACACACACACACATCCCAAAACAGAGGAAAAGAATGCTCAAATCTCTGTTTTGGCGAACCAAGGTAGGTGGATAAGGAGAACTTTGTTCTTCTGCCCCAATATACTTTCAGTCAGGCATCACTCCCCGCCCCCGGTTAACTGCATTGAGAGATACTGTATATGTCCACACGCACTTGGAAGTTCTCAAGTGACCCTCGCTGTTATACTGCGGGGAACGAGAAACAGGAAGACTGGCCATCCAAAAATACACATAGATGAACTTCGCTTTCACTCCAGTCCGATGTAACAAATAGAAAAATAGGAATATGAAAATATAGGAGCCAAACATTGTCTCATATATGCCAAAAATTGGTCTCACCACCACTGAAAGTGTCTGACAGAATCCAGGTTGCACTGCTTTGAGTAATTTCTAGTACTTCCTGGAGGAGACGAAAGTGAATATTATGCTGTTTAGGTAAAACAGAGATTCATACATTAGAAAAATGCAAAGTGCAAAGATAATTCTTACGCGTTGTTACAAAAGTTCTGAACTACAAATAATCGCTTAATTTTCGATAGAAAGTAATTACGTATGTAAGGATTTTATCACGGTTTCGAAAGTGATCAGAGTGTCGGGGTTGAAAATTGACATTTTGCGTTTTATAGATTGCTTTCTGAAGTTTCAAAACTTTTTCCAGGCATATTGTTTTCGCATCAACAGGCGTGCAGCAGGGGTTGCAGGTTAGGTTGATAGGTAGTTCAACAAAGGTGAAAATTGAAAGAAAGAAAAAAAGGATAATTTTCCATCGGAAAATTCTGTTTTAAATTCACATCAAGATCCAAAGTTCCAGCGTTTTATCGTGGAGCGAGATATTTCTATACCCAGTGGGAGGTATAGTAATCGTAATTTTAATTTCCGTTAAGATATGTCATACCAGGGAGGGACATCGATGCAAGTTTGGGAAATATTGTCTGAAGACATGCGTCAAGAATTTGTCCCTTGCTGTACCACCCCAGCATTTGCCTAGTGTGAAACTAAAACCACAAAGATCTTCAGACTGGATGGACAGCCGCTAGGATCGTTCCCAGGAGCTTCCGATTGCAATGAAAACTCTACCGATTGAGTAGCAGGTGCTCGGTGCATTGTTTCTTTAATGTAGGTCATAGCCAATTACATCTCCAATATTCATTATTCTTTCAATATGAGGAATGACTTTCAAATAAGGGATCATTATCGTTTTAGGTATCATTCATTACTAAAATAGAATATTTTCACAGAATTTGCTCGATTTCATCGTTTTTGTCAAGTATGAAGTTATTGCACTGCTGAACTATCAGATATAATGTGATATAATGTGCGCGTGGTCAGGGGTTCAAGTCTCGGCGCAGTCTATTGAACGGAGTGGCGCGGATCTCCTTTAACAAAATGTGTAGGTTCAAGCCTTGGAAGCCCAACTACCTTATCCCGGCCTGATCCAAAGATGCCCTGAAGTCATAAATAAGTTCAAGTAAATTTCCGACCTATACAGTACCTTAAGCACACAGGCTGTGATGTCCAATTCCTTGGTACTGTTGTTGGAAAACGAATAGGAGGATAGGAGTCAAGATCTGTATTCAAGGTACCATCCTTTAACATAATTCAAGACGAAAACTGAAAATTAACGCACTTTTCTAATTTAAGCATCTCAATGTACATTCTGCTCATATGATTCTGCATTATTATTATTACGGAATCGTTATATTTTTGGCAATTAAATGAGAACACTTTCACGTGGTAAGGGTGAAAAGAGGTAAACTATCCACTAAGAGTTGCAATCGTGCCACAAACGGTGCATGGGTACGTGGAAATAGTGATCCATACATTCTCGACCTATATTGCATGAAGTGAAGTAGGGTTTTCAGTCCTGTGCTCGACCGCCTTTACCGTCCAAGGTACCCAGGACAACGGTGTACTCACTACTTCTACATACCCGAATGAATCCCGGGCAAGTATGTATGACGTTACACGTGGGAAGACTACAGTGAATCAGCTGTGATAGGACAACGCGCGTGATTCTTATGTGTTGTGGTTTTCAGATGTAAGAATATTTTAATACTAGTAAGAGGATTTAATCGACTTTCTTGTTACATTTATTTTTTAATATTCCAGTTCTGGAAAATGCTTTCCAGTTTTATCTAAGAGTGAATACTGTGAATATCGCACCAAAGGTGTATTGCGACAAATGGTAAACTTTTTCTTTATTGCTGACTTATCGATTAATGTTATATTTTCTAACGCTAAAATTAGATCTTCAACTTTATTTATGGCCTTTAAGCATCTCAGGCCAAGGCTGTCATAGAGCAGGGTAAAGGATGTACGAAGGAATCGGCCCTGTCCTTAGTGAAGGAACCATCCTAACATCTGCCTAGTGTGACCAAGAGAAAACTTCAGTCAGGATGGACGCCCTGGGGTTTGAACCCGGGTCTATATTTTCTCATTATTTAATTATCTTGTAATGCCATATAACTTTTGATATTCTACGAATAGTCCTATGAACAATGAGCGTGACAAGTGTTCGTATTGAATAGCACATTTTAGAGACATTTCACTTCAGTCGGGTTTTGTATTATACATCTACAGTCAGCGAAAAGAATTCTTGAGCCTTGGCAATATATCTTTTTGAATAACTTTAAAATGGATCAATCCATTTATGTTCTGTTTTGTGTAATTTACAGAAAGTTATGTTCTTTTATTTTAGTGGAAACTTTACTCAAATCAGTTCATCCATTTCATCACCGGTCTATCCAAGGAGTTCGCTAAATAATTTTTACGAAAAGGGAAGAGCTTTTGTCACTAACTGTACATATCACCGGCAATGTATTAAATCAGGCATTCTATATAATGGCTGATATTCGTAGGCAAAGTATTTATAATGTGGAGAATCTTTCAATTCTACTTTTGATTAGAAATCTGAATTTTGAATTGTTTATTGATGGGTTTTAAACAACTTTGGCACAGGAATTAATAGAGTAAAAAATGGATGTGTTAAGGAATCGGCCCTTGCCTTACTGAAGATACCATCCTAGAATTTGCCTGGTGTGACCGAGGAATAAGGCGAAATGAATCAAAAGGAATAATATAAGCTGTCTATTTCAGAGGATCATCTGTATGTGCTACCGCACTGTTGCAATGCAGGCAGGTAATTATTTCATAATAAAATAAAAAAAAGCAAACAAGGTACATAATAATTTTATAAACAAAACCATAGTGCCACCGTATAATATCAAATGCACGTTCAAAAAGAAAATACCATACCGTCAATTTTTATTAAAAGAGAATGCTAAGCTATGAAAAGGTCCTACCAGTTTTAGATTTAGCATTTAGACATAGTTGTTCCCAAAGCTTCAGATCATGAGGAACCCAATGATGTATGGCTCATCTCTGTCTGTTTTGTAGTTACTCAGATTTAAGAAAAACGGATAGGCCAAAGACAGTATACTTCCGTATTCACTTGCGTTTACACGGGGACGCTAAGAACTACCCAGGCAGTATCGTCGCGGGCTTTGGATCAGCATTGAGTAGGTACGCGGGTTCGAAACTGGCGAAGCATATAGGTTTGAGTCCTACTGCGTCCATACTGATTGAGATTTTCCGGGCTTTACTCAGTTTCAGCAGACCAATGCCAATGTCATACGTTACAATCAATTTGCATTTGAAAGGAATTTGAAAAAAAAAATCGTTAATTTCTGCTTCATTTCAAGATATCGTGTTTTTTTCTGTTGATCGGTACAAAATTACAAACCATTCTGTTTGCTGGGAGTGGCATTTCAAATTGTAAAATATTACATGATTGTGTAGTTCGAATGTGAAAACAAACACAAACACTCTCTGTCTCTGTTTCTTTGTTTCTTCCTGGTGGATAAATACTTTATAATGTTACTCTGCATTCATATTTAAAGCAGGATTTAGCATGTTGTCAAGTTTCTAAATGTAGTAAATCTACATAAAATGTACTAAAACTTTGGTTTCAATCTGTGAGACACATTTAATGTACGAAAATATATTCTAACATTGCTTATTTCTAACATATGGAGAATGAAAATCAGTGTTAAAAGCACTCAAAGTACTAGCGCAAAATAATTCTCTCTTTTAAGGGGGACGCCCCAGTGTACCTCCTTTGCTAGGCCACTGCTATCGATAACAATACAACAAGTGAACTTGACAAGAACTTATATTATTCCGTTTGATTCAATTCGCCTTATCTCTCAGTTGCACCAGGCAAATGCTGCAATGCTCAGTTTTTACAAACAGGTCTTGGCCGACTACCTTCCAACATCCTTTCCCCCACCCTATCCTGGCCTGAACCTAAGATGACTACATTTAATAAATAAAATTCAATTATACCATTTCATTGGATTTTTCTCCAATAGTCTCGTTCAACTTAAAGTATGCCTTTTATTTGATTGCTTTCCCGGCAATTGATAAAACACGATGCATTACATGACTATTGTAGGAACATAAATGTTCATTTTTTTCCTTTATCCTTAGAAAATCTTCAACGCCGTGGAAAAGTAAGCGATTGTTGAGGTAAAGCTATTGTATTTTTTTACGTTACGGCTCACCTTTCTCATATGTGGCGTCGCGCCTCAAAGAGGCAGACAATTCGTTGCAAGGGGCGCTACCTCATAATTTGTATACAGGGTGATTCGCGACGAAGCGGCCATACTGCGGTGAGTGATTCCTCACATCATAACAAGAATTAAGTTCCTTGGAGAAATATTCGTTATGTGCATTGTATCGGAGCTACGGGCTCTCAACGTTAACGCAGCGTCGTCACAAATAACGTCATATTTCGACACATAATAACCCAAGCGGTGTCGGTTTAACAAATCACACTCCAAGGAGTACCCAACCTATCCATTCAAGCAATGTTGTCATTGAATTAAATGGTATAATAGGGAAATCAAAGAAATTGCCACCAAGATGCATTCGCCAATCATAAACATTACTTAAATAAGTGTATTGGGTGATGAACCGTGATTTGTAATTGTGATTGTTAAACCGATACCGCTTAGGTAATTATGTGTCGAGATAAGAACTCATATTTGACGACGACGCCGTAATTCCGAGAGTCTATAGCTCCGAAACTATGCACATTTCGAAACTTTTTTCTTGTTATGATGTAAGGAATCACTCATCGCAGTATGGCCGCTTTGTCGTGAATCACCCTGTATACCTTACCCAGGAGTACCATGGACACTCTAGTACTCAATAGGAAGCAGGGTGCATCTCAGGCTGCCGCATTAGAGCTCTACAGCAAATTCTACAGGGTCCTGGCCGGGATATCAACACGGGTCGCCCGTTTCGAAGTCAGACGAACTAAGGCGACTGAATTCATTTAATAAAGAAATGGAAAGATTGTCAAAATGACAAGCTTCATCTGGACTGAAGCCCGATCCTCTTCCTTAGTCCTTACTCAAAGTCAGCTACTAGAACCTAGCCCGTGGTCAAGGGGGTAACGTCTCTGGCTGCGTAGGTACGTACGTTCGAACTCTGCCGGCGAACATCGTGACAAATTTTCCAGGGTTTCCCTCAGTCTCACCAGACAAATGTTGAGATGGTACCGTAAGAAAGGCCCTGGTCGATACCTTCCTTATCATTGCCCTTACTCTATCCTGACCCGAGCCACAGTTGCCTGAACGCCATAAAATCAATTCAAATTCCAGTGAGTGGATTTACTAGACTACGGGAGCTGGCAAGAGATGCTAGTTTTCAAATTCCCAAAAACCGTGAGGAAGGGAATTAATGTGTACATTTTATATCTGATAATAAATTTGTGCGTTTCCGTATTTCCTCTTTCTTCTTGCATTACTTTTCTTCTTTACGTATTGCGTCATCCGATAGATTATACGCTCCCGCCACCACCGGGATTTCGAAAAACTAAAAAAAAAACAGCGTTACACCACCTTTTCTTACTTTTACCGCTCGCACCTCTATTATTTAAGGATATTTAGCAAACATATTTTTATTATTATGATGATGATGTTACTTTCAAACTTGTAGTAGTTTTTGATTTCCCCTCGCGCCTGTTTTAACTACTCAAATTAAACAAGTAAGCGCTGCGAAGTAATTAACAATCTCGAAGGCCCTTGATAGCATCTGAAACACAAAAAATGTTTATTAAATAGGTTGCCAACAATGAAAACTCGGGTTCTTAGGGACGGGGACATCCATAGTGTTGTTACATTGTCCCCAATAATGTTAATGCCAAGTTTGGTGTGGGTATGTCCAAGTGTATAGAAGAAACTTGATTTTTTTTTTAAATTGTCAACACTGATATCTGGAGAGCAACGTCCGACCCGGAATATCTTTGCGACCTTGCCCAGTGCCCAACGAACACAATTCTTAATTTGGTGTACATCGATGGACGGATTATATTTTTGCCACCCCCGTTTCACCCCTGGGAGATGTCAAATCAAACAGTAAGACACCTACTTATAATGAATTGACGAGACTTTTCCAATGACACCTTAACCAAGTCCCTACGTCTTCTAGTTCCTGAGATATAAGCGTCTAAGTTGTACCCGAATCCCCCTTTCACCCTATAAGGGTGTCTAATCAAAAAAGTAGGAGAACTATTCCTAATGAACTGACGAGGGCTATCCAATAACATGTCAAGCAAGTCCCTAAGTCTTCTAGTTCCATAGATATATGAGTCTGAGATGTACCCCAATCCCCCGTTTCACCCTATTGGGATGACTAATCCAGAAAGTAAGATAGCCATTCCTAATAAATTAACGAGAGTTTTCGAATGACACCTCAACCAAGTTCCTACGTATTCTGGTTCCTGAAATATAATTTATTGCAACAGACAGATAGACAGATGGACCGACAGGAGAGGGATATAAGGTCCTTTATTTTAGCTTTTGCTATCAAGGGACCTAAACCTGCCACCCCAAATTGTTCTTTGCTTCCATTTTGAAGCTCGCTGAACCCAAATCCTTTTTTCTTTTCTCCTACCCAATACTGTTTTTAATAGAGTCAATCCCAAAACTTCACGGAGGACCACCAATATTTGAGGTTGAGAACTCCCGGGGAATCTGACACTAAAACTGTTTTCAGTTTCTCCTTCTCATTGATACTTTTAGAGTTATTACAATTTATTTTTTGATTGCGAGGGTTCTTGCACTAAACCCATAAGAATGCACAGAGCTACTTAACATTCCCTCGTGACCTTAGTTTCTGTACTGTTGCTTCGTAACTTACTTCCTATGTCTTTTCGTCTTTCCCGGACAGAACGCCAAGGTCAAGTTTGCTCTTTCTTCACCCAACCCTATCTTTTTTTATCCATATAGCAGCCCTTCACTGTTTTTAATATGTGCAAAATCACACAAACACACACAGACACATAGACACTGTGAGCTCTGTGCGTTGTGATGAAGCAGACAGCAAGAACTGGTGGGAGAACTGAACGCATGCGCAGTTAAGTGTGTGTTAGACTACGCGTCAGGTTTGCCAACGTCTATGCGGATTCCAGTAAAGGCATGTTATGAGTGAAGAAAGCTATATACCTTTATACGATTAGCGAGAGCAGCGCCACGCACGGAATGTGCAGGACCTTAAATTATACATTGTGTATGTACTTTTATATCAAACGGAATCCAGGATCCAATTTTACAAGTGAAGTTTTTTGAGGTGCTTGGACGTTGTAGAGTACGAATAACAAGGCTTGTAAAGTAAGACCCGAATAGGGATCTCAGAAACACCGGGGTTTCACAATGACGGCAAATGGTAAATGTAAGTGAGTCGCAATGATAGTGGGATGTGTATATATAGATAGGAAACACACTTTGTAAAAAAATATTATCATTAGAGTTAGTTAAATGTAAATAGGATTATAATTACAATATTACTTAGCCCTTCAGGCAGAAAGATTATCAAGCCGATTAACTTTAATCGCTTCATAATGATATTTTATTACCAATTGTTTGTTTATTTTTCAATCGCTATTTTGCGATATACTTATATTTCTCTTAGTAAGAGACTATACTAAGGCATTACCTTTTAATTTTTTCTTTGCTCATAACAGAAAAGCCATAATGTCTCAATTTGTGAATGTCTCTCATCTCAATTCCACCCCACCCCCTTTTCTTTACACCCCCTTATAGTCAACTGCGTTTTCTCTTTTTTCGCATTTATTTGTCAGGTAACGTATTACCTTGACTGGGTAAGTTTCGCTTCGCGCTGGGCATATAATGCATTTGCATCATATCTTTTTATTTAGTGTATGTCAAATTAACTTCATGAACTAGAAGAAGTGAAAGTGAAAACAACAATAGAAATAAGCATCTCAATTGTTTTCAACAGATGAGTGCTATTTCTAATGTATTGGTTTTGTTAAGCGAGCTTTAAACTAGTCTTGGTATAAATATGTGACGACAACAACAGTGAAAGGCAGTGATTCTCTTCATGTTTGACGATAATATTAGAATCGTCTGTAAACAACTTCGTACCTGGAAGAGAAAACTAGGTGACTACAATAATATAAAAGCTTCACCTTTGTCAGAGTCAACTCATTCAGACCTCAGCGCTTCTCAGACCTTGCTTAACATTGTCAGTTAAAATTCTAAACCTCGCAGTCAGATATAATAATTCAGTGTGTAGCTGCATATTCAGTTATCAGTCGTCATATTCCACCTGCACATCATGTTGTCTTGTCAGTAAGTAACCAAGCATTTTTGTGCTATTAGATACTTTCTCGACTGTTGATTGGTCTCTGATGAACAATCATCTGCATTCAGATTAGTCAAAATAGATTACTGAGAGGCTTTCTCGTATTGAGACATTATTGGTTTCTCAGCGAAGACCACTTGATTCATAACTTTGTATCCAGACATATTCCTGTTTATTTTCAGGTTCTGTATCAAACTGATAGGCGGATCAAATAATAAATCAATATCCGTCCACTATTTGTGACTTTCTTTCAAACCATTATAACAACAACGCTATCAACACGATAGCAACAAGATTTAATTTCATAATAGTAGAATCATTAATAGATTGAAGCAATTGAATGTACATTAAGTGTGCTAAAACTTAACACAAGGGGTTCGGTTAACTTGACATCCTTCCATCCGAATGTACGATTTAAACATGTAGGGCTGACACTTGTCCCGTATAATACGGGATGTCCCGTATTTTGGGTAAAAGTTATGCGTCCCGTATTATCAGCTGTCGTCCCGTATTACCAGTACTGAATTCACAACATATTTTCAACATATCGATAATTGTAACTAATAATACGGATGGTATCTTTTAGAGCTGTTTACTATGCAGACTGTTTACTCCCTCTTCAGACAAGCCTATGTTTTCAACTTTCTCTACTATATCCAGAATGGTACACTGCAAAAACTACATGTTAATTCAACACGTTTCAGTATCCCAGGGCCCCTAGGAAACACTGTTGATATTAGTGACTCACCACTCTGGTAGTGCAACTACAACAACCTATATTGTGTTGAATTAATATTGAGAAGACACCTATTGTATTGATTCATTGAAATCAGGACTTCGTTGAGTTAATTTAAAACAATGCCCACTCTGAAACGCTCTACCGTGTTGAATTTACTCAGTGAATTTTTGCAGTATAGAATTGGCTCTTTGTTTTCTTTTTTAACAAATTATTTCGTTATTTTTCACAAATTACAAGGCCCTCTAAAGTACAATATTCCAATTACTGCATTGTATATACAACAACATGCTAAAGACCTCACTGAAGATATTAAGCTCCTTTCGCCTATAAATTTTGATAGATTAAAATTATTTATAGCAAAATATGTTTACTTCAAATGGACATTAACTTGGTTTATATTTTCAGTATGTCAAAATTCAATATACTTGGATTGTAAAAGTCGCTTAAAAATCCAATACAAATATTCATCATGCATTTACTGACAAGGAAAATTGGAGTAAAATACTAAACTAATTTGCCAAATATAGATGATTTTAGAATTTCTGGTTTTTAGTTTTGATTAATACTTGGTAGTAATTTTCAGGTAACAGGTACGCATGCTGAGTTCATATGTTGGAGTACATGTTCAGCATCACATTTCATGTTAGCATGTAACAAGCTTGTCAGCCCCTTTTTTAGATTTGTTTAAACCTGATATTGTGTTTAGTTTTTTTGCTAGCTGACTTTTAGCGTGCCCCAAGAGGCCACAATCTTTATTTGGGAAGGGAGGAATTGGTTTGATGAAATCATCCTGAGTGTTAAGTGGGCTATGAAGTTTTAATTTATTGTTTCACTTATTTATTACTTTTCATCTCTATCAATATTTTATTTTATTTACTCACTTTTATACTTAAATGTGGAAATGATGAGTTTTCCTCATAACCATAATTTGAGCGTTACGATACTTTTTTTATGATTAGTTGTAGTGAGGTGCAATTAGCCCCCACAACATGGTGATAACAGTAAGTACAGATGCTGGTGAATCTTCTTGTTCAAAGGCTTCCCTGAACATAAATTGATATAGGTGATGCCCTGTTAGTACACTAATGACCACTTTACAACGAATAACGGTGCTGAGTTGAGAAGCATGTGTGGTAAATTAAAATCTGATAGATAGATATATATGTATATTTATATGTAATAGTGTTGAGTGAAGAAGAGGAAGAGTGGTTTTTGAATGTATGAGTTTCGAGCAGGATAAGACTCGTCTTTCTGAAAAATGTAATATAAAGTTTGATTATTTTCTTCATATCTATGTGTGATGTATCTAGTCCTTAATTTCTGTTGGTGGAGTACCAGATGAGGGAAAGTAATTCGTTCGTAGAGTTTATGAGCAGGACAGGGAATTCTGGCACGTCTTTCAAGAAATTAATGTTTTTATAGTATTTATCATCAGCTGATTCCTGTAGGAAAACCATAAGTCAAGACTGATCAGAGGAAAGCTTAATAACGATTGATTAAACATGTTGGTTTTAAATCCCAGGTTGTGTCAGTTAAACGTTGCATATTTAAGAAATAGATTGCGTTTGAACTGGGTTTCTAAAAATGAGGGTGAGATGGTGGTCGATTATTTAGCCTAAGTATGCTACTGGTTTAGATAGTATGACGGATTCATGTGAGACTTGTATACTTAATTGCTTGAGATTTCTTTTAACTTGTGATCTTTTTCTATGTGGGGTGAAGAAAATGGTTTGCGTTTTGCGAGAATTTATAGCAAGCCCCCTCTTACTGCACTATGCGGTGAATTTCTTGATAGCCTCAGTGAGTGTGCGATTGATATGTTGGACGGTGGGCTGAGGGAAAGGAACGGAATATCATCAACTGACTGGCAAAGATGGACGTTGGGTGGTAGGAGTGAACCATCTGCGTCAAAGAGAAGGTATATAAGTGGAGATAGGGTTGAACCTTTAATGAGGGAAGATGGGGTTGGAGAAAATAGAATGAATGTTGATGCAGGCCAAAGGGTTGGTGGGTAAGTGGAAAATAAATCAAAACTATGTGAGGGGAAGGCGGAAGGTTTGGATTTTGTAGACGAGGGCGAGTTGCCAAACGCAATAGAAAGCTTTCTCTAAGTCGAAAAGGATTATCAGAAGGGGGTATGATGTATTATAATAGTTAGTGATCGTGCTTGTAAGTCTAATAAGTTGATCGTTTGTGCAGTATGATGGACATAAGCCAGCCCTATGAGTTGGAAGGAGGTTGTAATGATCTAAGTGAGTGCGGAGTCGTTCAACCAATATTTTCATTAGGGTTTTACTTAAAGTAGATTTTAATTGTATGGGGCAGCAAAAGAGACGTCATGCGGTGCTTTGTAAGGTTTAGGAAACATTAGTGTTTTAGCGGTTTTCCATTCTGGTGGAATAAAATCAGATATTTGATAGGTTCCTTGAGATGATATAAGGTTATTTATTCGATTCTAGGAGCGGTATTGCATTAGCGGGCTATATCTTGTAGGATTTCATCGGTGGAGATAAGTGCAGTAAGTTGGTGTTCTGGAAGACAGTGAACTATGGTCTTGTGGTTGAGCTCATTATAAGACGTTCAGAAAGATGGCGTTGACATGACTTGAATGGAAATTGTGGTGTAATAATGATTTGTAGGCAATTAAGGAATGTGTTATATTTGTCTTCGTCAGAGGGAAAGCCGTGTTCTTATTGGAATAGTGGTTAGGATATTTTACTGTCTTTACCCCTTAGTGGATTAAAGCGCTTCCAATACTTGGTGATATATTGATTTCTAACTAGTTGCTATTGCGTTGAGAATTTAAAAGTTCTGTTTCACCGCGGCAAGCTATTTTATGTGTTGGCAAGAGATTTGATTGCTGACTACTCTTTGCAGAATCAGAAGAGATCTGATTACTCTTTGCTGAATTTTCATTTAGTATTTCTGTTCTTTGAACATACTTTTCAAGAAGCTGTTGATTCTATAGTGTGCGTGTCATCTACTAATCAGTGTCTGAAGGCATGCCCGATGGGCTGCACTGTCCTTGTGTAATTTCATTCGTTGTGAGGCATTCTTCCAATCAGAAAATCTATATTGACAATGAGTTTTGTCTGTAAGTGTTGCACTAAATAGAACGCATATTTACTTCAAGGATTGTACATAACCCATTATCTTACTAAACTTGGATGAAATGATAGTTCACTTCTCAGGTACAGGAATAACAACGTTTCTTTCGTAACGTTCACAAGAATTTTTGAAATAGTTGTAACAGTTAATACCTAATTCCGACAAACTTACACTTTCTCAGTTTCTCAACCACCCAATTTATTACGAAATTTTATGACAGCAAGGTTCTATGTACATTGATGAACATTAACCATTTCTTTTGTCTGTTCTAAACAAAACGCTCACCACATTTCACGATTTTCTTTACGCGATTCTCCGAATGAAGTATTTGCTTTGCAAGAACCTCTATCCAGATAAAATTTCCATTGAAGATGAATAGTGTATTGATCCGTTGTCACGGGGCGCCTTAAATACGAGGGCCTTATAAGCCACTTCCTACTAGGTCTATTTATTAATCCGGCACTGATATATTATTTATGGAATAAAATTCAATTTGTGAACACTTTAACTTTTAAAGTAAAGACAATGATAAAATCGTTCACGATTTTCATTCGAATACTGTACAATACAATAGTTTAAGTGAAGTAATTCTGAAATTACAGGTTCTGATTTTCTGCTCTCTCGAGTAATAATGTATTATTATATGTGATGATTTGACATTAATTTACAGATGGCAGGATTGTTTGTAGTCAAGTCACTACTGATTTCTCTTCTAGTCCTACTCTGTTCATTAACTACATCAAATCCAACAGAAATATTATTTCAGTTTCATTTAAAAGGCCTTTTTTTATTTAAAAAAAGCAATGCTATAAAGTTTAGCTATTAATTTCTTGTAAGCTCTTGAATCATAGTGACTTTATCTATGATAATGAATTGAATCTTGAAAATAAATCTCATCACAGTTTGATTGGCATCTTAAAATACCACTTTTTTGCGGGGCAAATACTAAGCTTAATTGGCAAGGTGTTTAGCCTCAATCAAAAATAAATAATTTATTAGTAGTAATGTGTAGATCTTTCTCAGCGTTAGCCATGATGTTTACTTACATTCGCTATTTTAAATTGATATTGTGCGTTGTAACAAGAATATCACAATTAATATTAGTGGTTGAAGCTACTTTATTGGTAAACTACGAGCCTGCAGGATTTTCAATTTTAAAATATAGCAATCCTATCTTAAATGTATATATAAAAAATTAACATGATACTTATCGTTTCCTGGCGTCTTCATTCTTCGTACTATTTTTAAACAAAGATACATTATAACCTAGATACGTTATTGAATTATAAGAATAGTTACGTCATATAGATATTGTTGTGTTATCAAATAAATTATTCCATAACTTTAACTAGTTTATTTCGGGAGAATACTGTAGTATATTGCTAGATTTTTCCTAATTAACAGTGTTGAATTCAGACACTTTCACATGGGGAGTAATTTGTGTCGAAGGGATGAAATTAGATTTCAAGAAAAGCACTTTTTTATTTACTTTTGTGTATCTATGGGGGTAACAATGACCTACGAATTTTGTCCCCTGGTTAATACATCAAATACATTTTCGTGTAAATATACATAAGGAATTCGGATCACTTCTTTTGTACAACACGCAAATCAGTTGTTAAGGACATGATTTTGTGCAGGGATGATAGATATAAGATATAATCTTGGAATGTCACCAAAGTGGTTTGCTCAGCAAGGTAGTAGTTACTACTTAAATAGCCTCCGATCAGCCAAAACATCCATACTGTAAACATAGAAGGTAAAGAGACGTCATAGGCATGCAAAACGTTCCGGGCGACTAAACATTCTGACTAACAGATATCACAAAAGTCTTAGAATCTTGTCCAAACTTAAGAGCAGTCGATTGTTGCAATTAAAGAAGTGTTTCAGGTAATTATACTTACATCCGTGTTTATTAGAACACACCGAAGGAAGGCCCACTACCTAAGATATTAAGGCAGAGTAGTTTTATCCCCATATCAGGAAAACTAATAAAGCTCTAAGCCTCAAGTGTATCTGACTTGACTTCTGTTACTTCCAACATTTAATGAAACAAATAAAGAATATACTAACATTCAATAATCCAAAATATATTGACAGGTACGAATATATCATTAGGCCCATTAACCCTGGCCCAGGGCAGTAAATTTTACAGGGTCGCGCTTTCATAGGAAGACTTAAAAAACTATTTAAAACACGAGACGAGAATAATATTTACCCACAAATATTAAGAATCGTGTACGAAGAGTCCTAAACACCAACACTTTTGACCAGGGCGGTTCCCCGTACGTAACGGATTTTTTTTATCAAGTTTTTTTATCCTTTCTGTTAATAGTGTTGCATTAACATGCCTAGAAGCTTGGGTGCAAGAAGGTACTGGAAACACAGTGGACAAAAGGTTCGCGATATATGAACTTTGCATTACATTATGATATCGCGTGAAAATATATATAACTGGATAGAGTATTATAATTTCTTTCTTATAAAATAATTAAGTAATAAATCATAACACGGAGTACAGAATCCAAATTTCCCATCCGAAGAGCGGCTAGATCAGCACAGTGAGTTCCACAGGGCTAAGAAACTTGACCTATGAACACTATTTATTAAAGCAAGATGATTTAAACGACCTTGAATGGAATTCAAAATGAACAAATACAGCCCAAATTGTTATTAAGTTACGAACACGATCTGAGCTTTAACCAAGATATCTACGTATGTCATGCAAACAAACTACAAGGGACAATGGGATGCGCGAATGCTTACTGATCACTGTTGGGTAGTGAAGCGTAATGATCCAAATATCACGGACGGTCGGAAATCCACAACTTTCTCATTTTAGACACGTTCACTACTGTCATAATGTTTGTATGTTGTTCTTATCTTTGCATTTAACATAATATGGGCGGCATACAAAATGTTTGTAATGGGGAAACTAGTTGTCTCTCTGGCTTCAGCATACTAAGCTATATTCGGACCAGATATAACCCTCGTGTAACAAACGAAATATTAAATTGTGTTTCCCTATGGAATTGTAATTTTGGTGCAATAATTCTCTGGATGGATGATCATTTAGTGCGGTGGGGAGACTCCTAGCTATAAGTTCTTGAAACGTTTGTATCATTGTAATATATGTAGAAATATGCATAGACTGAAGCAATTGAATGACAATTAAGTGAGCTAAAACTTAGCGAAAAGGGTTCGGTTAACTTGACATCCTCCATGCTCCCTACAAGTAACGATATAAAAGTTACTATCTAGTAGAGCATAATTTAATATTTTAAGAGAGAATATTTAGGAATTCATAAAATCATTTAGATTGCATATTTTTATGGAACATTTTATTACAATGAAAACTGAAGGACGATACCAAATTACATCACATTTTATTGTACTGCATTTTGAACTTCAAATCTTAATATCTTTTATCATTTTAAGGTCATCTAAAACACCAACGTATTTAACAATATCTTGATGTCATGCTGTTGCGATATCTGCAAGTAGGTATTTCATGTAGAGAAAATTTATATTTTCCTGCAATATGTTCCAATTACCAATATTATGTTACTCCTATCTATCTATCTATCTATCTATCTATCTATCTATCTATCTATCTA
>JAGDQP010008836.1:8300-32373 GCA_022664845.1 Lepisma saccharinum | reverse complement strand
TATCTATCTATCTATCTATCTATCTATCTATCTATCTATCTATCTATATATCTATCTATCTATCTATCTATCTATCTAGTGCTTCCTACACAGTGTTGCCCATTTCATATGAATGTTATTGTAATTTTCCTTGAATAGCCATTTTAATAGGCTGGATACAGGATTTCCTCGTCATATTGTTTACCATTTAATTGTTTCTTGATTCTCGTAGTAAGATTTCGTTTCGTCGTTCTTTTGATACCAGGGTACTGGCATTCTTTCTCATACACTCCTGAATTTTCATTTGTTACATAAAGTATGATTACATCGTTAGATGCATATGTGACAGAAACTTTTACTCCCATTCCATTGTTGGATAATTACCATAAAGAAGAGACGAGACGATGTATTTCTCAAACGTCATGGATCAAACATTTGTCATTCAAATTCGTACTTCTTTTAGTATTCAAATTTCCCAACGTGTCTCAGCTCAATACACTCATAGTGTCAACAAACATGTGGACTACAAATTTTTATAACGTAAACAAATAGTAAAATGATCAAACCTCATGCAGAAAACAGCCGCAGTTAATCTGAAGAACCGAAGTAGTAGCTGGTATCACGATCGGAAAGAATTGGAGAACTATATCTTTGAAGAAAACTATAAATATCGCAGCAGCACCTTATTTCGATCACTCGTCGCTGGGCGGTCGCCTCCTCTCCCTCATAACTTTTCTCGACTGACTTCGGTCGGAACACAATCCTGCACACTCAATTAGCTTTGGTTGGTGTGCGTTCCATAAACCTAAATATGATCCTTAGTTTCGGGTGGTGTGTTATTCTTTTTAACCACACATTCACTTGGTACGGAGTGAAGTGCTTCCTATATTCCACCTTGATCTCGTTCGCTTTGTTTGGAGCCAAATACCAGCCTCTAGTTTAGGCTGGAACAGATTCATGCATCTCGTACTCACTTAGTTTGGGGTGGGTGCGACTCCTCATCCTAATCTCTATTAACCTTGGTAGAAGTTCAACCACAAAGAGGAAAGTGTATACAAAGTTATAATATAACATACATATCTTGCATTCTCCTAAATAGGTTTTGTACGGGACAGCTTTTTAAATTAACTCTGGGATTTACACACATTTGTAATAAAACCTTCTGTAAATAGAAAACACCAATCCCATGTATCAATTGCTCTACTTTAAAGGCACTAAAACGTATAATCAAAGGAACAGTACGTGGTGGAGCCTATTTTTGGACAATGCCAGAAAGCGCCGTGCCCAAGAACAGTAAGTAGTGTAAAGTAATGCAAAATCACACGTGCCAAGTGATCTTAATAATACAATATATCACATTTAATCATATACATTGGCTTCATAAAGATATTATTGGAATTATTAAGGTAAGTCCCACAGAATATTTTTTATAGGGATTAGACTAGAGATTAAATTGTGAATTTAACTTTTAATAGCTAATAAACGCAAGTTACTATGTCAGACAGCGGAACAGCAGATAATTGATACTGAGTCAAATTCAGATACTGAAAGTGATTCAAACGGGAACTGGGCGATGGCCACAAAATCATAATTTGATCTACCAAATCTTACGAAATTTTGGGGCCGTGCAACCGAATACTCAGATAGATTATTTATTCTGTACGAACATCTGGCAACACATCACAGCTGCTATGACAAGAGAAAGGAGGTTTTACCGATATATCTCCAGGACGTCGCCCTCATCATGGTCTTCCAGTTGCAGTCCCAGAATTTACTGACAGACATTACATACAATCAGTTGAAGGAAATATTTGTTAGACTAAATAGATCAAAAACATCGCATTATAAAGCAGAGATGGAGATACATTTGGTTCAACAGGATCCAGAGGAGAGCCAATTGATGCTTGCTTTATTCGGAAATTAGAACCATACACCATAATATTCGAGAGGAAAGTGAAGACGAAAAGTGCATTACTTTCCCCTTGGATTACAAAGGATTTTTTTAAAGAACATTGCATTGGAAACATATATTTCAGTAGGGGATGTGCATAATCGTCATCGTGCTTTAAAAATGTGATCTACTGAAGAAGAGAGAATTTGTGGAAAGATCTGAAGCTTTGCTGGCAATGTCCGATAAAAAAATTAAAACAAAACCAAAATTTCAAATCCAAATTTGCATAATCCTAACCACCAAATTATAAATTAACAATTACCATACAACCAATCTTCCAATAGTCATATTAATTTTCAATCCCTAGTTTCAACAACCAAAATTATCAACTATCAAATAATTAAAATCCAAACCCTCAAAATTCAAGTAACCAACACCCTCTACTACAAGCCATAGATCATCAAGCTTCTTATAATTCTGCATATAAGTAATTACCTATGAATTTCCAAATACTGAGAGACTCTCAACAAGCTCCAATTGTTACTATGGACACCACGACCCCTAGCAAACCGCTACATAAATTTGTATATAGCCTGATGAAACCAAATGAACCTTTGAAATTAGAAAATTCACCCCCACAACCTACACAAAATAGACAAAATCCAATGGGTAACCCGACGCACAAATTGGCGGAATTATCTTTAATGGTGGCAAAAGGAGTGCAAATCAAAAGCCATATCATAAGATAAATGTTAAGCAAAGTAAGAAAATTACTATAAGGAAAAGACGAATCCTAAGCAGAATAAACAAGACGATAGGATGAAAAGAGACAAGCAAAATAATAAAAGCGCCACTGAATCTGTTTGTGTCATTTTGTGAAACGAGGACACTCCGACCATACATGTTCGCATAAAGACCAGAAAAATCAAAATCAGGGAAAGATGTGAGCACGCCTCAGGTCAACAAGAACCTTTAGCGAAGAAAATGGAAAAGAAGAAAGCGAAACAGAAAACCCAAGGACCTTCCGGAACTAAATAAATAGCCAATATTTATTCTAGTCAATTGGTTACACCGGATCGAAGAGAAACTTGACACAGTCAGTACTATTATCTTATCTTCCAAAGCTCAATTGCCGAAGGACTGTAAATTAATTCCTTTCATTACAAATGTCAAGGGATAAATTAATCAAATTAGATCACATAGCTTTGATAAAAATTCAAGATTGGAAATAGTACTTACACCCATTAGTTCAGAAGTTTTGCAAATGGAGATTACAATCCAATATTTGGCGAATAGATTGTAACAAAATTGCAAACCAAAATTGATATGCAGATAAACGTTATTGCTTTTTACAAGAAATCAAGGAAGCCTGAAATGCACAATATGGAAAATAAAAATATAACATTTCTCAAGCGATAGTTGACATGATCAGATAAGATAAAATGAATTTGATGGGCGGTAACAGCACTATGGCTTACGCCCGTCCCGCGACATGATCAGACTACAGACGTCTGCAAATATCTATATAACGACGAATATTACGATTCCGGTCAAGTCTTATTTTTTTCTTCCGGTAAAGGTGAATGCAGAAAAACAACAGCCAGTAATCTTTACATCTGTTTGCTAAAAACATTTATCAATGAAAATGCCTAAAGAGAGATCCTACAATTTTAGTAATAAATCCTACCCCTCGAAAAATAAATTTGAACAGAAATATGGCAGTTGCATATACTGAGCACGATTGAGAGGAAATAACACTCAAAATTCAAGAATAAAAAGAAACAGAACCTGAAAATGTTTACAAATACCAATCTAAAGAAGAAATACACGAAAGATTAAGACACACTGAAAAAACATTCGATTTCTCTCTTTGTCATGTCAATCCAACTCTAACACAAGACTTAAAGGTAAAAATTTGAAAATTACTTTACAAGTATAGAGACATCTTCTGCTACAATTCTGACTTTTCAATAAGTATGTGCATCGGATATGAATAGATAAGACAGCGTCTTTCATAAACGATACCCACAAATTTC
The DNA here is from genome assembly GCA_022664845.1 of Lepisma saccharinum. Lineage (NCBI taxonomy): Eukaryota > Metazoa > Arthropoda > Insecta > Zygentoma > Lepismatidae > Lepisma > Lepisma saccharinum. The sequence goes on along the minus strand of JAGDQP010008836.1, from coordinate 28,467 downwards.
ACCTGATATAAGGAAACAAATTGATTTGCAAATCCAATGAGTTTTAAAAAGTGAAATCATTCATAAAACGTTTAACAGTCACTATTCTTCGCTTCTTCTGCCAGTATAGTAGCCACATACTAATGAATTTCGCATGGTGCTGATCCTGGTGGATAGAATACATTTTCTAAATATCTCAACATTCTTTTCCAGTCAGCAGGGGCTGTTTTGTGTAGTCTGAAAGCCGAAAATTATATCTCAGCCATAGATTTATCAATGTCTTACTATCACTTCAAACTTCATTCAAAGTCGCGGCGGTGTATGAGTTTTGAGATAGCCCACACAAGAAAAAACATACCAATTCGTACGCTGTAGAATGGGCAAAAAAGAGTTCACAATCCCTCGATTGTAACTAAATTATTTCTTGAAAATCTACCAAAAACTGTTACTTCATTTGCAGACGATCTGGCGTTCGGCACCGAGACACAGAAACAACAACTGGAGCACATAGAAATGGTATTTAACATTTTGGAAAACGTGATTTCAGAGCGCCTCTTTGGAAGGCGCACTTTCCCCCCAATTTGTTATTTTGGGGTTCTTAATGTCGAGACAACACATATCTATATCCCCTAATATAGTTCGAAAAATAAGGAATTTTCAAAGACACAAAATGAAACGTCAATTGAAGAGTTTTCTTGCCTTATGTTCGTTTCTCCGCAATTATATCCGGTCATTTACGATGAAAATAGAGCCATTTCAGCTGCTTTTAGCAAAACGGAACAAATGTAAATGTAGTGGAACCCTGGACAAGCTCTTTGAAAAACTAAAACAGATATAATCAATGTTCCTTCGTTGAATCGTTTTGAAGAAAATCTAAAAATACAAGTTTTTACAGACACTAGTGCCCTTCAAGTGGGCGGGATTTTAAAGTGCTATAAAACTGAAAGAATGGAATAGAAAGTAGTAGAACATACAGAAGTCGAAGCCTGTGTAAAGCTGAGCAGAGACCTAGCACCTGGATTCGTGAGCAGGCTTCGATCCTTTACGCACTCAGGAAGTATCGATAGTACCTTTTGCAGTAAGTGTTTAGTGAACTTACAAAACCAACCAGACGGAGTTGGTAACAATTTTAAAGGTACAAGATTTTCTCGCGGACTATAATTTTGAGATACTACACTAGGAAAGTTACAAGAATTCCACAGATCTCTTTTCTAGATTAGAACAGCATTCCGAAGTTGAAAACGAATTAAAGGAATAATATGAAGAAATGAAAAATGTAGGAAACAGTGAGGAAATAACACAAAATATTAAACATTCCTGGAATGATTTAACATTTTCTCCTAATTAATTAAAATATAATGTTTTTATAGCAAATAATTTTCTCCAGCAGAATTATTGCAAAATGAACAGAACAATGACCCATTCTTTTCATATATAAATATATATTAAATGCTCTGGGGCCTGAAAACATTCTACAGTACATTGAGGGCTGTAAAATTTTATTGCTTAAAACATGGCATTCTCTACAGGAAACAGAGATAACCCAGGTATGCTGAAACATAGCTTCTGTGTATACCTAATTCATTGGCAGACCAATGGTTTGTGAACACTCAATCACACCCAACAGGATGGCATGTAGATTTCACCAAACTTTATATAACTTCTCTACAAAAATATTATGTACCTCACATGAAACAGTTTTGGGAATATAAATTTAAATTTGCCCCATGTGTCAAGGTATGAAAAATTAGCCTTATAAGAAGAACGTTCATTTGTTACACCGTGGAGTAGCACCAATTGCAGAACAATATGTGTTTGATTCGTTTGAACCCGTATCTGTACGAGGCAAAAGGAAATTTGTCAATGTGGCTGTGGAGTGTGCCAGTCGTTACATAATACCTATGATGTTGACACCATATCATCCGAAACCGTGACAAAATTCATTGAGCACGGTATTATTTTACATTTCGGTGCTTTCGAAGCTTAATTTTCGACCTCCACCCCCCTCATACTAGTCATGCTATGGAACTATTAGCGAAGGAATAGGACCTTGAACTTAAAAATACCTCCGCCTAGAAACATTCCAGTACAGGACTAGCAGAGGTTTGGATTAAATCTTCACAACAAATAGTCAGTTTTATTTACTAAATGACATGTTTCCACACGCTAATTTTGCGTTAAGTACAACTGAGCAGTCACATTTGAAGGAGACATTACATTTTCTTTTAATGGGTTACATCCCACGTTCATCCGAGGAGTGCCAGATGGGAGTGACACTCCTCACAAAGGTACCTCTGATTCGACAAAATGCAGCAAATAATGTTATTAAACTGCATTTGAATAATATTTTTTTGGCAGAAGTCATGCACAAACTCAATACCAAGCTATAGAGGACATCTTAGTATATTTTCGAAGACGACACAAAGGGACACTGGAGGTACGGGGAAAGCACAATATGGGTCATTGTCAGATTTTGTAAAAGATTAACCGAAATCTTTACCGGGTTCAATTCCCACCTGGACATCGCCAACAAACAACTGATCGCAGTAGACAGGATAAAACGCTATAATTCAGAGAGAGAACAATAAAGTCTTCAATACAAGAATTCATTAGTTACCATATATTTCTCTACAAAAATGCAGTATCTCATGTTTTCCAGCAATCACGCTCAGTTAATTCTAAATTCTATAACTACATTGCAGAGCGCAACACAGTCTCAGTTCCACGACTCAAGCACCAATTTTTGACACGCATTCATACTTCTAGTAGCAATAAATAGCACTGTAGATGCATGTAAGATATATGAGAAACTTTTGAAAAGACAACAAATCAGAAACAGTTATTTTTGAAGTCCGCCTATCATTATGCCAACGGCGGCAAATGTTTAGACTTTGTTAAATTCCAGAACAGGTAAAACACAGAAAGCCGACTGTTTATATGATTTAGTATTTAGAAATAGTACCAAGAATTGAGCAATTAAACCTCAATTGTCATCTAAAGAACAATTGTACACATGTACAACAGCAGCAGTTCACCTGACAACAAGGAAATGTGTCAACATTTTAGGTCAGCATAATCACATAACCATCAAAAAGTTTCAAAGTTGAACACATTGTTTTAAACATCAAGAATTCGACAGAATAATAACTGATTGCCTAATCTTACTAAATACACAAATATACTACCAAGAAATACATTATTGCAATTTAATAGATAATTTAACCGCTGATGTCACACTGAATCTCCAAAACCTTCAAAAAATCAGTTAAACTTTTAAAGGCCTTTATCGACCACGAGAAGAATGAACTACCTAGTAATCTTTCAGACATGCAACTTCACGCTCTTCTACCTTGGTCTACGATTACCTTAGTTATTACTATTTTAATATTTTTTTCATAATTACGAACATTTTGTATTTTACCTACAGTTGTGTGCAAAACTCACAGTCACATTGAAATCAATTGCTTTCCAGAATGGCTGTTCTAGAGACTATGATACTACTTGCGTTCCTAACCGTTATCTTAACACGCATATTTAATAATTCTTTATGCGAAATTAATAATTCTCAGAAGCCAAACAATGAACATGTTAATAACAATAGTATGTCACGTGACATGATAATATATATTACTCGTGAAACCAACATCAAGAATAATGTCAACGAACACTCGCCTTCAACTAAAGTACATACCAACACTAAAACGAATAGTGCGCTTCTACACCAGAAAATTAGTGATTTGGTGTACAAATATTGAAAACTCATTGCAGAAAATATGCTTCACTGGTCTAAGGAAAAGTGACGTCCTACTCGACTGATTCTGCTTGTCTCAGTGAGTCTATGAGCAAATTTTTCCTAAATCAAGAAGTTTACAGTGAAACAGTGTTTACAATTTGTGAAAGTGCACTGAAAAATATATCCAAACCGTAAGAGATTAACAGTGTTTCTCACTAATATTATATATTATGCAAGTGAAATAATAGTGAAATATGATTTTTTTTGTACAATTGTGCAATATTATGAATGTCTGAGTGCATAAAAAATAGCCCCCCATAAAATTTCTATGGTGTGTCTCTATTCGTCAAAAACACACGTGGGACGAAATGACCTACCTGTCTCAGCTCAAGTCACTCCTAATGTAAACAAACATGTGAACAAGTAGTAAAGGGACTAAAACGCAAGCCGAAGACAGCCACATTTCGTCTGAAGAATCGAAGTAACATCTGGCGTCACGATCGGAAGGAATCGGACCACTATGCCTTTCAATACACCTATAAATATCGTAGCAGCACCTTATTTTGTATCACTCGTCGCTGGGTGGTCTCCCTCTTTCCCTCATACCGTTCTCAACTGGCTTGGGTCGGAACACTATACTGCACACTCACTTAGCTTGGAGTGGTTTACGTCACATAAACTAAACACACTCACTAGGCCTGGGGTTATTCCTTTTACCTGCACTCTTAATTCGCTTGAAGAGGTGTGCTACCTATATCCCACCTGGATCTCGTTCGCTTTGTTCGGAGCAACATGCACGCCTCTGGCTTTGCCACCAAACGGCTCTTCCTTCTCGCACGTACTTAGCTTGGGATGATGGACAGAAAACACCAATTCCGTGTATCAATAGCTCAACCTTAAAGGCACTCAAACTAATAATCAAAGGAACATTACGATATTCTGTTCACATTTCCGCATTCAAGTACACTTAATCTATGAGAAGGTTTTGATTTTTCTTTCTTGTAATTTATTACTTAAGAATAAATAATTAATGTTGTGTTCTTATCTTTATATTTAGTACATTGAACATCCATTTTTGTAATGTTAATTTATGTTTATGCAGTCTTTATTAGAAGTATACGTATGGGATCATAGGAAGAATTGTATCCGTGTTACTGCTCTTGATTGTACGCAGATGTGAATTATATTTATTTTGCTAAAAACAGCGGTGGATATTTTATTTTCTTTAATTTTATATCTACAAACATCAACTCACTATTGTCTTCTTTTTGGTGCAATGGGGTATAGGAAAGGTTAGTAATAGTCAACAAAATTGTTGTGACGAATTTTGCTTGTAAAGTTTCTAAATATCACAATATTTAACATTTTAAATATTTTTTTCATATTTCAATTTCACCTACTTCGTTCAGATGTACATAATAATGTTTGTTTTGCAGTATGCCGATCATTACTGATACATACTGATATGGAAATTACTTTTTTCTAATATTTTGGAACAATTCACTGAACGGGAAAAAATAAAATTAAACATATACGATTTTTAGAAAATTATTTCGATTAAAAGGTCCAGTTCACTTCTTATTCAGACCAGTAGGTTGAATTGATAAACATCTGCGAGCTTGTCAATAGCTGTTACGAGCAAGCTATCAATAATATGGTGGTACACTTACATAACATTGATATCACTTGTGATTGTGTCTGCGTACAAGTAAGATAAGGAGGAAACCAAAATATTTGAGTTGAGCTGAAAGGATGACGATCGTGAAGAGATTGAAAGCAACAGTCCGACCGATCTGAACGTCAGGTTTCAAACATTGTGGAAGAACAAATGACAAAACTAAACCTTATTAGATATCAAGAAATGAACTACGGATTTCATGGGGTGAACTGGAAGAAAAATATTGAACTTCCTTTGACAAAACATTTACGTAATGCAATGCCTTTAAATTCTGATACGCAGATCACATATTCATGATACTAATTTACATATTATATAAAGAACTGCATTTTGGTGGATAGCTGGAAGCATCCGTGTTTACAACATTCATATTTTCCTTAATTTACTCTGAACCTTAGAGTGAATCTCTTTTTAAGTATTACCTCTTTATTACTAAGATAATTTATACGTCTATTTTACATTATACGGTAATTTAAGAGAAAGTGTTTTATGTATAGTTTAGAAATAGACGCTATAGTATAAATGTGGCTTGGATAAGATCTCGGCACTTACAATAATTTTATTCACATATGACCTGGAATGTAAAACTGGCTTTGGAAGGAAGTAAACTAACTGCAATGGAAAGGAAGAATTTTAGTTAAATTTTATTTATGGTCTTTGCCATCTAAGGTTCAGGCCGGAATGGGAGAAGGACATTTATTAGAAAAGGTATCACCCCTGAATTTGCTTGATGTGACTGAGGAGAACCACGGAAAACTGCCGTGAGGGTGGTCGGCCGCTGGCAGAAAGGAAACTCAAGAGAAATTGTAAAGATCCCAATATTGAAGAGGCAATGAAAAGGTGGTTTTCTGTTGTAAAGAAACGCTTTTAAAATTAGATGAATAAAGCCAGGAAATTACCAGTTAATAATGGACTTAACATGCAGATGATTGACTGCGACGATTTTAAAGGAAGAACACAAAATTTAAAAAACGCCCATGGGAATAAAAGCAGTGAAATTATTGAAGTTTCTCTACATTGGAAGGCTACAAAATTACTTACAATTACTTCAAGAACTTTCAACAGAGGGCTTAGAAAATAATACAAATGTAATGAGTTTGTTTCTTAGGGCTAGTTTTTCATGGTCTGGTTAAAGTACAGGTTAGCTAGTAACTAACAGTTAAACTCTAACTTGTGGTTTACCCGTTTTTCAATGTCTAGTTACGGCATAACCAACAGTTAAACTGAGCAAACTGGTAGTTAAATTAACCCGTACTTCCACCTCCAGTTAACGCGCTAACTGGAGGTTTTAAAAAAGTTTGGCAATTGCCACTTGTGAAAGATGTTGCATATGATTTCAGATTCATCCTCTTTCGATGAAGAGGATGATAGAATTGTATTAGAACACATAAAGAGAACATCACAGTTCTTCTACCCAACTTTTAACATTTTTTTAAAATCTAGATTAAGTTAGGTGCTGTACGAAAAATTTTGTTTTGTGCTGACTGGGGCATGAAGTCAGTTTGTGTTTTCACTCCCTCAAAATGTAAAAGTTACAAGAATGATGGAAGTGTGTGGTGTTGAAACGCGATGTTTACTTTTGAAGCTCCAAAAATGTAAAATTTACAGAAGAAATGTAATATTTTCAATTTGTGTGTAAGTATTGAAACGGAAAATATAACGAAGGTTGTAGTGATGCAAATGTGAAAAAGCAAAAACAATGTCTGGGAGTTTATTTGATTTCGAATTGAGAGTGCACATTGAGTGAAGACAGGTGCATCGTTTATAATGAAAACATGTTGTAAGATAACTTTAACTGCCTTTGCTACTCGACATGTGTCCGTGATTTTTCTATCAAAATAGTGTCATTCATAACATGAAATATGAATATTAAGTAGGTCGTTAGTATTCTTGCGCATGCCGCCATATTTGTATGTGTTGATCAACACGAGTGCTTATTTAACAAAGCGAAGTGTGAATACTAATAGCGACACTTCGATTTATGAATGACACTACTTTTCTACGAAAAATCATGTACGTGTCGAGTGAGTGAATACGATTATTTAAGGTTAGGTTACAAAATTGTGTTCATTATATGCGATGCGCATGACTTTTGTCATATATTCCATGTGCTGATTCCCAACACGCAACCACATAAACAGTCCCAACTAATGTTTGCTCTCATGTCATACTTCCATGACTGGAAGCTTTTGCAATTCAACACTTCCATTCACGTTGGAAATCTTTAATTTGTTATGCAAATTTTACATCTTTTTGTGGGTCATTAAGTAAATGTGGGTCATTAAGTATCCAGCAAATAATAAAGCTAATGGAAACAAGATGATTAAATATCTCTTTGCCCCACTTCGTGAATTATTTACAAGGGAATGAGTAGTGTAGAACGTACACATTGATCACTAGTTGGCGGACGTAGGGGTTCCAAAAGTGCAGATTATGAAGCAAACATAATATTCATAAAGTGATAATGAAAAACAATAATAAAATTATTAAACATTATCCTACTTTTCACCTTACCATTTCCCTTTTTCCTTGCGAGAGTACTAGTTGAGGGTGACAAAAAAAGTTAAAACATTAATATTAAATTTCATGAAGTACATGAACCTCGGTGACTACCTGTTGTGTGTTTTTTTTTATAATTACTGTGAAGTATATAAATACAGAGATTCTGTTAGACCACCCAATGTGTAACCCCCGAAAATTCTTGAGTGCAACCTTAATTTTTTTACAATTAAAAATAAATAGGAACAAAACTGCAAAACTCTGTTTACAAGCTCTAATTTTGGCTATACCCTCCCAAACTGAAAATCTTAATTACTTTGTTAGTTGCAACCGAGCGAAATAAAACGCATCCAAAAACCGAAGAAATTTGTTCTCTGCCTATGAACTCCTTCATGAAAAAATCATTAATTTCAATTACTGTATTTCTTGCTTGTCATTGATTGAAATCGCGCTCATGTTCTTCGAACTACCTGTTAAGTTCCGCTTTACTTTACTTTATGCGCCGCAAAAAACGTAAAATTTACACGAGAAATGTAACATTCCTAACTTGCCTAGAGGTGTTTAAATCCTAAATGTAAGTTTTGAAATGAAGGTATAAAATGAGAGAGAAATAGGGAAAGGTGCTAGGGACTATTTAGTTTCTTCCGCATTGGGGGTTAATACATGCATTTTTTAGAACCCCATGTACATCGTGTATAATATAAAGCATTGAACTGGACTTCAACTAACCCCTCTAGATTGGCCGGAGATACTGTCCGTGTTTTTTGTGGGAAAATACGTGTAATTCATAAGACGAAGTTTAGCCATAACTCCTTACGGGGCTATGCTTATTATATGTTTATGAACGTCATATTAATGAAATGATAATGGCATATAGCTTTTCGTAGCACTTTTTTGGAAGCTGGGTTGCCGGTAGGTGTTTATAGAAGTATGTGTGGTAATTGTTTGCAAGGAAATAGAGCATATAGAACCTTACATATAGGACGGAAGCTGCGGCGATAACTTGGAGTTTATATATTTTCCCAGAGTGTATAAGGATATGCGGGCCAGCGATCTAAAACCGTCACGCCTACGTAAAAATAAACTTTGTAAACGTAATTTTGTATGGGCGATTTTTAGTAAGTGAATTCGGTCAGTCACGATTATGAATGCGATGCTAATTAAAATTGAGATCCATGCACCAGCCGGGATTCGAATCCGGGACCTTCGAGTCGCTTACGTAGCCCCCCAATCCACACGGCTTCCAGGTCGGCGTCACATATACGTATTTTTTTAGATAGTAACTCAACTCTTTACATATGTGTGTTTACTACCTTATTTCTTTATTCCACAAATCTCTTAATGCAATCAAACATTCATATTTCTTACTTCAGAAAGTAGCGAATTTGATGCGTATTTTGTTTAAACCTTACTGTGCTATCCTCTATTCTACTGTTTTCATAATTCCTGAACAACTCCCTAGATTGTGAAATAGTAGAAATCCATTGCCAACCGTCGCATTGTTCCCACTAACCAAAAGTTAAGTAACCACCAGTTAAAAAGCAAATGAAAAACGGATATTAAAGTTAGAGTTCAGGTTAACTTTAACTAGTAGTTAGTTAACTGGAAATATAACTGGACAATGAGAAACTAGCCCTTAGGCAATACCAGATGGTCCTGAGGACTTTATTCACGAATATTGGTAGGTCAAAGAAGCGACCATGATTAACAAAAGTGCATTATGCTCTGCGAACATGTCATGACCTGATACAAGGATACTCGTGTAGATTGGAAGGTGTGCAAAGCCACGATACTTCAAGTCTTCATGTGGGACTTAATATTCATATTTAAATGTTTGGATCAAATCTTCATATTCCTGAGTAGTTTGTAAACTGCACCGAGACAAATGAACAACTCTATTCGCTCTTTAGATCTGACACACTCCCTAACGTACATTCCTTGACTGTCATTAAGAAGACATTCTGTGTAAGATAAAAACCAAAGATGGAATATCGTGTAAAACTGACACACAACATAAACTGCATATCGTAATAGGACGCTAGAAATGACTTCCAATTTATACAGTTCGTTGCTAATTCCTGGTGCAAATTGTCGGAAATGTTTGGTTCATATTCATTTCAAAGATATAAACATTCAGAAGGTTCAATCTGTAACAACTGTAACCCATTATATAGTACACCAAGTCGTAAACTTTGAAACGTTTCTGATCGTCCACGAAACCTTTCAGTTCATGGATAAAACCGAATAAATATGATACTGTTGCACAAATCTTACAATTTACGATTGTGAAAAGTATAATCGAAATCGAGTGGTGATGTAGAAAGAGACCATCCTGCCTGAGTCATAGTTACCTAACGTATTTAAAATTAAATTCAAACACAAAGTGAAATCAGTACAATAAATCTAAGTTCAAAAATAACATGTCAGTTTCCCCATTCTGTGTTTTAAGGCCAGACATTACTTAGCATCATCACAATTTTAATGAATTTCGTCGCTCGGTGAACACTGTTACGGGGTAGGATTGCTGTCTACCTACAAGTGCCTCGTGGTTGAACCTTGCTCATTTTAAGCGCCTTCAACATAAATTTATTAACCATTTAGCTGCTAAAACTTATCGTTTTGTTGGTAGAAGGGTGCGTAATAACTAAATTTAAAATCATAACTTCAAAAAATGGTGAAGTTACTTGGAAATTGCTTTTCATATTAAAGAAGAAGATATAAAGGCATCAAATGGTGGGTGAGTTGTTTGAAACAGCAAATTGTGTAATTGCGCAGACTATTTCAGGAAGAAAAATGACATAGGATTCCTATCACAAATCTGAGCAGCAATTTAAGGGCTCCAAAACATCGCCAAGAATTAAACATGGGGTCGGAAGTCTTTATTTGAACATTTAATGAACTTGTAGAGACAAGGACAAACTGATCGAAAAAACTTGACAACATCCGTTCTATTCTCGTGACTTAGCTGGTACGGACTACCACATGATTTGCGCTTTGCAGAACTGATTCGCTCGAAAAGTTTTTGATGATGTAGAGGCTTTCAAATTGCCATAGAACTGCAAACGTGAACAGCAATTCTGAACTTTGAGTCCTAAGCTCAAGGCATTTATTGGCATTAAATGTATCTCGTACTAGAAAGTTATCAAAAAGTCTTCGATTGCGATGGTGATTATTTATAGTTCTAGATGAGTTTAATTTTGTTTCGTTCGGTCTTCTATGCGCACACCAAGAAGAGCTAGAACTCTTCCTCCTCGTTTACAAATTTATTAAAATAATTTTTCCTTATGTAAAGAAATGAAATGTAAAATAATGTAAGTAAAACAATTGTTTATCAAAGAGTATCATTTGGGACTCTTGATTGATCATTTGGAACTTCGTACACAACCCGATATGTTAATCTAACATGAAGAACATTGGATGTATTTTGCTATTTACTAGCTCACCAAATTGCATAAACTCTCTATTTTTGTGATAGTAAATAAAGCGTAGCTGCCGAAGGGTTGCGTACAACGTTTAGTTTCATCATATAATTTTTGAATAAAAAATCTAAATGTAACAAAATATTCATTCAAAGCTAACAAAAATGTATAGTAACTGATACAATGATGCGGTGTTTATTATAATTTATCCCGCATATTGGTCCTTTATCCGCTGTGAACACAGAGTAGGGGTGCAGTTTTAGTAAGATATTTCTTTTCCAATAATGAATCATCTATCAAATAATAACCAAAGATGGAGAAGTAGATTTGTTACCGTTGGCTTTGATGAGCACACCTTGTTCGATTTGTGGCACTGTCGTTTGTATGAGGATATCACGCCCCATTAATGATATTACCACAACTCTTTTTTTAATTGTGTTATCTGCATATTTGTACTCCTGAAACTACACTCTATATAACAATATAACTCTCATAAACATATCTCTTCTACAAGTCACGTAAGAGCTCTATCGTTAGTTTTCAACAACCGCAGTAAGATATTAATATTCGTCCTCAATACTGGCACTATTTTTATATTACCACTGTTTTACATTGATTATGTTGATCAGCAATATAATACTTTGAAACATAGCACTGTTTAAACAGTATCCTGCTACAATTCTTTCTTGCTATTCAATATAAATATCACAAAAATTTCCAGTTGCGATATTCTTGAAAACAATTTTTTTAGTTGAGACAATATCATTGGCGGGGTGCGATAATGTTCAAAGGAACTGACAATCTCAGAAGTTAACTTTAGAATGTAACAACGTATTGAAACTCCAGTGTCATTGTCGGAATCAATTCTGTCCACCACCACCTGACTAACATTTAACAAACCGTGGTTTAAAGTAAGACTTCGTCCAAAATCTAAAGCCTAACCTGGAATACTCAGGAAATTTTATAAATCGGAAAAAACTCGGAGAATACTCAGGGAAATGTATAACTTATGAGTGAAACCCAAGGAAAATTATGAGGTCCAGAGTTGGTAAGAACACTGCCCAGGCAAGTCGGTTGTCGTGGGTTCGATTCCCAGTGCTAACCGGAATTTTTCAGTGTCAAAATCATGTATTTTAAATAAATTATGTTGGTTTTCTTCAATTATGAATAATGTGCAAGATGTTTGGACTGGCTGGTGATGTGATTTAAAAACAATTATAGGGGTTTAATTTACATGATCCACAATACTAAGAACTCAAGACATTACGAGAAAATTATCATGAAAAAACTGGAAAAATTAGGGTAATTTAAGTCACAACATTAATATATACCATTTGTTAAATCGTCACGTTTAGGCCCTAATTTTGGAGTTGATGGACTTTATGACACACTTTTTAAGATGCAATAAGGATTTAGTATCGTGTTATGGTATAAACCTTTGACCCTGGAATTTGCCTAGAATTGGTTAGTTTGATCAATTTTGCGTGAATTCCACTGGGGGATGAAGGTTTGTGAGTTACAGTACTTTTAACTTAAGTGACATTAGGATATTGGACTTAACGATAATTGTTTAAGTGAATTCAACTTGTAAAAGAGCAATTGCGAACTTGAACAATTAATAATAAATACTAGAATATGTAAATGAGAGCTTAATGAATACTATTAAATGGTTATGAGACGATGACATGAAAGTTAAGCAACAAGATGAGACTTACTAGATATATTGTTTTCTTTTTAATTAATGTATGTGTTATAACTGATTTTATAATTGCGAGGGTGAGAATTTCTGTTTGGCTTTCTTAAACGGTTTGATTATGACTTGTAATTTTCAATTATTGGATAATTACCAGAGACTAGAAGAATTTAACTTATTTCACGTTAATTTAACGTTACACAACTTTATAGTGATACCCTCCTGCTATTTACTAGATTAGCAATAGTTTAGTGATTGTATGTTTTGAAACACGCGGAAGAAGTTTTCATTTACTTAAGTTGTTTTGTTTATTTTTTTGTATGTTTTTTTTTTAATTTTTACATATGTCGAACTTTGTTTAATATTACATTTTTGACTTCGTTGTTTATATTTTACAAAAGGTGAATAAAATATGGTTTTTATTTTTACCTTACATTTTTGAACCTCCGTAATATATATAAACGTTAGCAAATATAATTTGTGAATAGTGTAGTGGGAAGTGTTTTTTGTTCATTTTCACATTCACGTACGAGATGGCACGTAACTCGTAATTGTGTAAATTTTAACGTTTGTCAATTTAATGCATGTTGGCATTTCCTAATAGCAACAATTACACTACTAGATATAATGTTGTGTAAAATTTTACATTCTAGCTCTCCTTAAAAGCGAAACAATAAGGAAGAGCTGCTAACATTCTCACCGTTCCAAGATATTTTTAAGGACTTTCGAATGGCTATCAAATGATCCAGGTCACACATAGAAGCTGAAATACTATTTTCACGTTGTTCCCCTGTCAATATTAATTTTAAAATACGTGATATCAAACATTAAGAGAAGCTAGTACTGACTCAAAAACCTTAAGCATATGCATTCCATATTCGCCTTTAAAAGCTTGGAGTGTCCTAAGAATAGCTTGCAGATAAATATTACAATTCCGTGATGAATTGTGGGTGAGGGAGTACTATAGGAGCCTAGTTCTTTTTCGGTGGAAGTGGGTAATATGTGGTCTTCCGGAATGTTTCCATTTGGCACAATGAAAACAGTTATAACCTAGTTTTTATAATCAATTGCCGTGAATTGTGTGAAAGTTTAAACTGCGTAGTGTTTTCATTGTCTATACTGAGAATACTCCAACCTTACTCTACCTATGCTATTTCAAGGAATGCAACATCAGATCACCTATCGAACAAGTAATGTTCTTTGAAAATACACAAACAACTTCACTCTAGTGAGAATCGAACGGAGAACACTGGAACATCAAACCGATGCTTCATTCACTAGGACATGAAGGAAATTTCTCGACAGCGATTTCCATCTGCTTAAGCAGATGGCTATTAGAGTGCACCAGTAACGTTACTATATATCGGATACATATACAGTAGCGAGTCATTCTGAATAATGCTTGGTTTCCTTGCCAATGCTTCGGTCTTAATGTTGCGAGACATGGTTGCTTCAATTAAAGGAATTTCTTCCATACGTATTACATCCAGTCAAGGGCGTCGCCAGAAATTTCCCCAAGGGGTACATTATTAAGGTTGTGTGTGACTGTGTGTGTGTGTGTGTGTGTGTGAGAGAGAGAGAGAGAGAGAGAGAGAGAGAGATAGAGAGAGTGTATATGTGTGGGAGTGTAGTGTTACCTTCACAATCACAGATATGGGAGAAATTTGCAGATAAATTATAACGATTAACACATTATTTATATATATAAATTACAGCCATATTCAATCCACTAGTGGATGAGGCCTCTTCCCGAATGGAGGAGTTGGTCTACTACTCCCAAGCTTTATATATATATATATATACATACATTTGTTACACTACAATTCACTATCTTCTCAAACGTACGTTCATTGGTTGTGTTGCCAATACTGATAGAACACAACAAAGATTATCATACTGGTATTCTCATATTGCTGAATCAGCGAAGTCGCATAGTGAACAGTAACGATTTAACACAGAGAAGTGTTGATTTATCCAGCTATTTCTGTAGTGAACAAATTGTTACACTTATGGATGGTGTAAATTCTCAGGTACATACAGATACTTCCCCGAATCATTATTCCGCTTCTATTTCGTAATGTAGAACTTGCTAAGAACTTGCTAAGACCTTGCTAAATGATATGAAAAATAAAATGAAATTAAAATAATCATAATTTTCAAATTAACGTAATGGACTTTGAACTCAGAAGACAGTATTTTTTTTTCAAGTATGACATCACTGAAGCCCGATAGCAACATATCCAAAATCTTTGAATAGCTATGTCTTATTATCTGACGTGTTACAACTCGTTGTTTATTACAGTGAAAATATGCAGTGTGATCAATGGCTATTAGACATTTTGAACTCACAAAGATTACAGGACATAACATTGTCAGATATAGTGGAGTTTCAATAGCCCAGCTAAATTTAAAACTGTGAGTAATAGTACTTTCATCAAATGTTGTTTACCTGGCGAAGATTACAGAGCGAGCATATTTTAACAAATATTAATAGATAATTTATGTGCAAGATTAGCTTTTGATGAAGATAATTGTTAAGTATACGTTCTGTTCTGCATGAGTTATCATCATCGTCAAATGGTCCGAAAGAGAAAGTGTATTGCTAACAGTGTGCGTTGTACTGGTTACTTATTTCAAATATACTAAAAGATACTGAGCGTGGAAACAACTTTTACTGCGCTTTTCATTAATGGCATTAATCTACCGTATATTCTTAAACTAGAGTAAGTTTATAAAACCTGGTCTTATTCAGCTACGAATGAAGTAACACAAAACACAAGCAGCCAAGACGAAAGGAACCACTTTCAGTTTCGTTTTGTGTCGCGGTAGCTATGTGGTAGAGAGCTCACTCCGCGGTTCGACCCCGGCTCGAACCATGTGGTTTGTGGTGGACAAACACCGTGTGCGTTTGTACTCTAAGGGATATCCCGTTTTCTCCCATTTAGGACATTCCACCAATTCTCCTATAATGGTTTAAAAGGACTTTAGCCAAAATTACCTAAAATTCAGAAATTAAAATTCATATTCGTTTGAAGAACCCACGGTAATCACGTTTCAATTTGAAAAAAAAAAATAGTGGACAAATCACAATCAACAATGGTGTTTTAGAAAGTTGTCTGAATAATACTTCAGAACATATATCAAATTAAGAAATCTATAATTTGAAAATATTTATTATTGATGAGAAATTTGAAGATATGGGCTATGTCGTCTTAAGCTATAAACTGAACATCAAATATCTCGGCTAAAAGAATCAGCTTCAGAATATGAAATATTTTATTTTATAATTAATAATATATATTACGAGGGTGGGTTTTCAAAATATCATTATATTTGTTGATTTGCTCGGTATTTTAGAAAATAAAACTAGGAGGTGTTTGCTTTTCGGTTGTTTTTCTAGATGAACTTCATAAAAAAGAGTACGAATACGATAAATAATAGTTAAATTATGATCCAATAATAACATTCGCGTTTTTACTTTCAACGTTTTTATAAAGTAAGTTTTCTGTGTATAATTTGGTGTTTTTATGATTACATAGAATAAAATGAATATGTCAATTAAACCAGAAAATGAAATGGCACTATCGTCAGTATCTCATCATGCAATGCATTCAGTGAAAATCATAAGAACATACACTTAATATATGAAGAATAGTAGAAGGTATAAAATCTGAAATCCAGGAAGAAGCAAGTGCCCTCTTGGTCCCCCTGGCCGGCGCCCCTGCATCCAGTGATAGAAACGTTAATGCCGCTTACCACATGCGCTTGCATTTTAGTATAACTTCAAATCACAACTTTCTAAAACTGTAAAATGTTAAGATTATAATATAAATTATTTGTATCCTAAAATTTAAACTTAATTACACGGTATGTACACATTAGAAAGAGAACTAAAAAGACAGTGATACTTATTATTTGCGTCGTCTTCTTTCTTCTCATTAGTTTCTTATAAACATAATTGCCTAGATGCAATATTAAGTTTAAACAATAGTTACGTCATTTGTGCATTGTTGGAGTATTAAATAATATATTGCTTAACTTTAATTGATTAGTTTCAGAAGGATTTATATAAAAAAATTCTGAATTCGCCACATGTATTCCCAATCGCTATTTATGGGATATTACGATACAACTTATAAAATTATAATTAATACGTGGTTCTCTCTTCCGATAATGCGTTAGATTCAAACGTTTGTCTTTGATCCAGAATCCGCACACTGCATTTAGTGAAGAATGTTGATTCAACGCAAACTACCACACTCTTTTGAGAACACTATAAGAGTAGATAAATTTCATATTTACGTACATCCCAGATAGCATGTCAACATGTAAAAAAGTAGTGAGTTACATGATTTGAACTTGTCAAAGCGGACATTTTCTGTTTAACTTAAAAAACAAACATAAATTAAAAGTTCTGGACCAGTATCAGGAGTGTCGTTGCTATAACTATCCTAATTTAAACTTGTTAGAACAGGCAGTCATGCGAGGAAGCTCGTCAAACTTGTTATGTATTACTCATTTGTTTCGTAGTACTTTCACTGTTATCTCAGTGTGAAGATTTACGCCGTCGAATGGAAAGGCGTCCCTTTTAATGTGATTAATTAAAAGTATAAATAATGATTGGAGTACGAACCATGGCGTTTGATTCCGCAGTATGGTGACTACAACATCGAATTAGTATGCAAACGATTCTCGGCTCAGCTAACACCCTTCGCAACCCTGTTATGGTTCAAGATGTACACTGCATGTTTCTTGCTTCTTCTGTCAAAGCTATTTCAACATTGATTTTTGTAAATTACACTGGTTGATTCAACCTAGGTTAAACATTTGGGATGATTTGATAGACAAGCAACAGTTGTCCTTCCTGTCAAAAAAAAGTTTAAATATACCTTAAGAAATATCAAAATTGCTATGCGGGATGGTTTAATGAGCCGATTTATGTATAGCAATCGTGCACGATATTCAGCTTCTTTCGTAGGTAAATTTTGAAATGTTTGAATTATACTTAAAGCAACTACTTGTAATATTAAAAAAAAAATATTTCGTGTTTTACAGCAATTGTTTTGGTTTTCAAAAGTTGAAGTGATTTGTAAATTATAATGGGATTTAGAGAGAGAGAGAGAGAGAGAGAGAAATGGTAATATGTAACTAAACATGTTAGTATGTTGATTGAAACAGTTCAATGCCAGTGAAATAGACTTATATTTTATTTTCTTGGTTAGTAAGTTCATTGTTGAAATAGGCATAGCTCGTTGAAATAGCGTCTCATTGCTTTCTGGTGTTCTCCCTTGACTTGACGTATGATATATGTAATTATACTATAAAATATACTTTGTAAACATAAAGTATCAAAATAATGATTCTACTATATAGCCTTACTAAAAGGAGAAACATAATTTATTAGAATAATAATTAACACAGAAGCAAAACTCGTCATATTAATAGATGTAAGATTGTTATTCGTACTACGCCTTTTTTAAAGTAACAAATATTAAATCAATAAAATGCGTGATGTTTCAGTAAAAGTAGAGAATTTCCAATAGCAAGCTTACATTTGAAAATATGCAAGGAATTTTAAAATTATGCATTGCACAGTATCTTGTTTGATTTGACTACCAGAAAAATATAAGAGGTCGTCATCTGTATTCTTTGTTGCAATTTGCCATTCACCGATGAGGTTAGATAGCCTTGAAACAATAATTGAAATACTTATTTTGTAAATTCTAGTCTTCTTACTTCGAATCTTAATATAATTTTACTCATTTGTTTTTGTAAATATAATACTTCAATTCATATATAATGTACAAAATATTCTGCAGATGTCAGGCATGTGCTATTTTCTTTTTGCTGCATTTTTCGTCACTAACCGATGCTGCACTATTCGTTTAGTACTGTAATTAAAAATTTAATGATGACGTTGTAAATAAGAAAGATGTGTACTTTAACGCCACAACAATTGAATCATTATAACGGTGATCTCTTCCTTGGCTAGAGGCAACTCTGAGCACTATAAGAGACAGGCGTAAGTTATTTTTATCCTGCAGTAAATCTGGGCGCGATATAATTGAGTCCCTCAGGGGAACAAAATCGTAAGGCCCATCAGAAAATGTCCACATCATATTGAAAATTCAATACAATTGCGTCTAAATCTTGAAACTTCGAGCACAAACCTTTTGCTTTTTGTATCCAACAACTGTCTGGGTTACAACATTTAGAAACAATTATCATTTATTTTTAATATGCTCTGGAAATTTTCTGATGGCGCTTACCATTTTGTTCCCGCAAGGGGTTCAATTGGAAATGTCATGGATGCTGTATCACTGATCTGGTTTATGTTTGCAAGGTTTATTGTGAGTTTGTATTGGTAGGATGAGAATAGTAATTATAGTGGAGTTGATGAGTGTGTTGCTAGAATTAATTGGTTATGGCGAGGAAGATTATGTGGTGTGCTTCAAGACCAGTTATAACATATTTAAAGTACAGAGTTTCTAAGTGTGGAAGTAGTTGTGTGAGGCACGGTGAGATATCCACAAGGGTTTGGAAGATTTTCCTGCAACTGGGCATACTCTCCCACTAAAATCTTCTCCGGGTTAAGGTGATATTGTATCTATCTACCTATATATATATGTATATGAAACGTGTTTTATGTGGTATGCTATTCAAAGACGTATTAAAGTATTAAAGTTGTCGATATCCTTTTGGTTGGCTGCGATCCAGGTGGCAAACTTATATGTTAATACTGCTTTAAGAAAAAATATATAGGAGTTTTTCATTAAGTGTTATTTTAATGACCAACTGGTTTCTGTAAGTCGCTTCAATATGTTGAGTCGGTTAAAGGCTTAACTGATTACTTTATTAAGGTGACAGCGCTAACTTATAACTGACCAGATGGTTAACTCTGAAAGTTTGACCAAACTTGGCAGACATATAGTCAAAGATTACATTCCACCAGTATTTTCAGTTTGGTCAAGTTAATGTAAAAATAACATTGTGGAGAGTGGAAGTGGAGTTTTGCATGGTCTGTATCGTTTTTTGACCGTACAAAATAATATTGAAGATTCGCTCAAAAATTTGGAGGCCGAGGGTGTAATATGAATGAGAAGGCACATACACACAAACAGAGAGAGAGAGAGAGAGAGAGAGAGAGAGAGAGAGAGAGAGAGAGA
>JAGDQP010008835.1:31917-61426 GCA_022664845.1 Lepisma saccharinum | reverse complement strand
TTTTACTACACTCCATCTGTTGATATGTGTACTCACCACCATCCGACTGGATACTTCTAGTTTCTCTCACTGCTAATAAATAAGCCAAACGCTCGTTGAGTGTCTTTAATTATCACCCCTGTCTGATATGCAACCACGCATTATTTTATAAAAATGGTCATAACATTAATTCTCGTTGAGATATCGATGTGCCGGGAATGAATTATTGTTACCTGTTGGCAAATCATCCCATTTGTGGTCCTTTCGACCCATCTTTACTTGGAAGACTTTCTGGGAATCCCCTACTTCCTTTGGGGAATCCCTTGCGCCCTGCTTGTAGAATTTTCCAATATGCCTTTTTTGATAGCCTGGGTGTGACTTCCTCTAATTTGCTCTCAACCGCCTACTCTCCGATTTTTCGTCTTCGCAATAATCCTCTCTGAAGTTCATTTTCCCACGCTTTCGGCACGCTGTAGCTCCGTAACGCCTCGAAATTTCCCCCCCGTTGTCTGGGACTTTTTTCTTTATTTTTCACTGTACTATCACCTCCCGAAGATTGTCGGTCCGTAAACTTACCACCCTGTATGTTCATTTGGGCTAGTGCTCAATTTCTATTAATTGAGCACACTCCTCATTGTATACGCATTTGAAAGACATTCACTGTGCTGTTCGAGGAAAAAACAAAATGAAATTATCTTCAGTATTTCGGGAGAAACGATAGTTTGACATTTTTGGCGCCAAATTGTCTTTAAACTTCGAAGTAGCGTAAGTCGGGCAAATTTTTTTGGAGCGAAAAAATAGGCCTACGTGTGACATAAATTTGTACCTACAGTAGTATATTTCAATTTCACTAACATCTGAGAGATTTCAAAATGCCTGAATTGTAAAATGGATTAGCTTTGTACAAAGTTCAAAGGTTCGTACCTAAAATAATATGAAACAAGGTTTTTTTTATGGGTTTACCGATATTACATTAACATAAAGCTTATTTACATCGTAATTTCTGACTGCCCAGAACACAACAAGTCGCTGGTTACACTTTTTTAAAGAAAAAAAAACTTATTATTTTGACTTCAGTATTTGGAAAAGTCTCCCCTCCCCCCCAAAAAAAATCTTTTTCTGATGGGAGTACTACCAATAGTAAAAAAGAAAAGTGTCATTAAATTTGGCTTTCTTAATCAAGATTTCAGCATGGAAGCTGAATGGCGCTTTGCAGCCACAGCACACAGAAAAGGGCTTTGTGATGGAGTTCGCGGCAATGCACTCGCCGTGAACGGCGCATAGGGGATGTAAAGGTAGTGCTCCACAATTCTCTATCTACGGCACGAACTGAGGTAGTGTGGTCAGTCTCACGCTCAACCGACTTTACCTCCCAAGGTGCCTAGGAATACGAAGGACACACTGGTACTCAATTTGATAGGACGCTGAGTGCCAGGTATGGAGACACTGCGAGAAAAGTCTCCAGTATCCTGGCCGGGATATGAACCCGGGCCGCCCGATTCGTATTCAGGCGCGATACCGCCTGAACCACGGCGTTGAGGACAGTTACAATTAATAATTCATTAGTGTGCGATAATATATATCTGTATAAGAAAGTAGCTTGGAGAATCATCAGAAATGTTCACGCTACGATAGTTAAATTGTGAATGTTTTGCTTGTCTAAACAATTTTGAGCTAACGGTAGTTGATTTATTCAGCCATTTTTATTCTTTGTTTTTTTTCTTTTCAGGATATACCTTTCTTAATACAAGATGGAATGTGGCGAATCCGTAGAGAATTCTGCCGGTGGGAAAGATGTGAGTGAGCCAACGACAAACAGTGTTTGTGATGACTCGATGGAGAACGCAGCTAATGGAGATGTAAGTGAACAGACGAGAGATGAACTAAAAGAAGATGGTGCTGGCGAAGAGCCAGAGACAAAAGGAAACGCTGATAAAATCCAGGAAGATGGTGGTGGTGAAAAATTAAAGGATGATGCTGTTGAAGAGGAGTCGAAATTAGAAAGTGATGGTGATAAGTTTATGGACCAAAGTGTTGATGATGAAAAACTAGAAGAATCAAAGAAGGAATGTGATGAGGTGGGGGAACTAAGTGTTGATGAGAAATCAGAAGATCTTGTTAAAAGTGAAGCAATAGAATATACTGGCTCAAAAGGACAAGAAGATTCACCAGCGAGTGTTGGGGGGGAATTAACAGAGGAAAGTGTTTCTGTTGACTCGAAAACTCAAGGACTTTTACATGACTCAGAGAAAACAGAAGTTGTTGACAATGGACAGGAGCAAGTAGCTGATGTTGAATCATCAACTATAGGTAATGAGTCGTGTGAATCACAGGACGATGTTTCTGAAGAGTCAAAGAAAGGTGAAGCTGGTGAATCAGAAGAGGAAAATGCAGAGGAGTTAGTGGAAAATAATGCTGCCAATTCGTCAAGGGAAGACGATGTAACTGATGAAACTAAGGAAGAGACGCTAGAAAGTACAGACAAGTCGGTCACGGAAGAATTTAGGAGTGCGTTAAAGGAAAATAAGGAAGCAGACAAATCAAAAGAGGAGGAGGAAGAGAATGCAAATGAAGTAATGGAAGAAAGTGTTACGAATGCGTCAAAAGAAGGTAATGAAGGTGACGAATCAATGGAAGAGGACAGTGCAGACGAATTAAAAGAAACTGCCGCAGATTCATCAAAGGTGGATGATATAGATAATGAAGCAAAGGAAAACAGTGCAGATGAAGTATTGGAAGAAAGTGTAGCGAATGCGTCAAAGGAGGAGGAAAAGAGTGCAGACGAAGTAATGGAAGACAGTGTAGTGAATACGTCAAAGGAGGAAGAGAGTGCAGACGAAGTAATGGAGGACAGTGTGGTGAATGCGTCAAAGCAGGAAAAAAGTGCAGACGAAGTAATGGAGGACAGTGTGGCGAATGCGTCAAACGAGGATGAGAGTGCAGACGAAGTGACGGGAGACAGTGTAGCGAATGCGTCAAAGGAGGATGAGAGTGCAGACGAAGAAGTAATTGAAGACAGTGTAGCGAATGCGTCAAAGAAGGAAGAGAGTGCAGACGAAGTAATGGAAGAAGGCGAATCGAATGCGTCAAAGGAGGAAGATGAATCAAAAAAGGTAGAGGAGGAGGAGGAGGATGCAGACGAGTTGATGGAAGAAAGTGGTGTGAAGGAAGATGACTCGAGAGTGGATGTTGACAGCGAGGAGGAGGATGTTAGTGACAAAACGAAGGAAGAGTCCACTGTTGATGAGTCGAAAGCAGAAAGCGTTCATGATGAGACAAATACCGAAGGCATTGAAGATCAATCTAAAGAAGGTGTTGATGTAGAAAGAAGTGCAGATATGGAAAAAGACGAGAGTGATGAGGATGAATCAAACGAGATCAATGTTTTCGATGACGCTAAGGAGGATGACAACGACACGAAAGATAGCACTGGAGTGAATGATTCAGTCTTAGATGGTGATACGTCTATTCAAGATAGTCCTGCAAAACAGTCCAGAGGGGATAGTGAAGCCGAATCGGAAGAGGATATTGCGGAAGACAAAATAGAAGAAAATGAAGACATAGAAATTCGTGAAAAATCAGATGCGAATAGGTTAGCTGAGGAAAATGGTAGCAAAGCAGAGAAAGAACTCAGAAGCAACGAAGATGTGGAATCTAATGAAGACGCTCAGTCGCGCAATGAACAGGATGAAGCCATTCCGAATGACGGTAATAGAAGTTTGGACGAATCAGAAGGTGATGATGAGGAAATTGATGCCATAACTAAAAGTGGAAACTGGAAACTTCAGTTAGATAGTTCGGGCTCAGGGGTGGATGAAGAGAACAGCAAAGAAGCGAGTGGTTTAGCGACAGTCTCCAATCAAAATGAAAGTGAGGATGACAAAGAAAAGGACGCTGGAATAGAACGCGATAAAGATGAAAGTATGGAAGTAGATAGCGAGACAAAGGTACAAAGTGAAAGTGCAGAACAGGATAATATTGAAGTTGCAGATAAAGGGATGGATGAAGATGGTGAAAGTGACAAGAAGGAAGATGATAGTGCTTCCGTATCCGATGATGAGCCCGAGTTTTGTGGCTTTGATATTGCACCTGATCCCAAACTGGTTACGGCTCCTTACCTTAAACTTATAGGTAAGTAAATATTATCAGTAATATCGTATTACTTACATGTGAAAGATAGTGTAGAGCAGCGTTTCTCAACCCTTTTCATCCCGCGACCTCTCTTTTACCATGCTTTCTAGCCGGCGACCCACAATTATTTTATTTTGTGTATATTTACTTTTCATTTCAAAGCATACCAGTTTATTTCCTGTATTTTATAATAAATATCCTAATTGTATTATTCAAAAACTATTCAACAAACTACATTATCTTTAGTAACGATAAAAACAGAAAGCGAAATAAAGTACTTTCTTTGAAATTAATTTGTTTTAACCTACAAAATCGTAGTTGAATTTATATTTCCATCTCTCCACGCGACTCCCAGGTTGAGAAACCCTGGCTTAGAGCATGTCGTAAGAATTAGGTAGTGGTTTTGTTCCGCATGTGCTGATAGTTCAAATTCCATATTTATCTCCGGTATAAGTTACTAATATTTTCTAAGTAGTTTGTAAGATTGTGTTCACAGGCAAAGAAAACTAACACATGGCATGACGATTTTATTTTCTGTTTATTCGGCTAGTATTTAGCTTTAGAAGAATCTTGCTCAAGTACCACGTTTCTCTAAATTTTCTTTTTCAATAAATTAATAATGCAAAGCACAATACACGATATTGCAGTTTTAAACTTACTGTGTCCTAGTACTTGTGATTGAGATCTATCAGGTGTGTGTGTCACAAAGGATTTTAACACTGTTTTGTAATCAATAAGGCGTGGTGAGAAATTGACATTTTATATATATATATATATATATATATATATATATAGAAAAAGTAAGAAGTTTAGTAAAAATAGGTGGCGCATGATCTAAGTACTTATGTCATTTGTTTTTCATCTTTATTGTGTTGGGTCGGACGTAAGCCTAAAGGTGCAGTATCGTTTAGGCGATGGTCGTATGTAATGACCGCATTCAGTGAATGCGTGCGACGGAAGCATGTAAGTGGGGTACTTTCGTTTGTGCATTTGGCGCGTGCGCGACGCCGTACTATATACAATCATATGATTTCCTTTTCGCGCATTACAAGTTTTAAGATCTTTCTGTAAACAACATTTTTTGCAGTATCAGAATTTTAGACATGATTACGAACAATTATAATAATAATATAAGCAGCATTTTAAATTAAACTCAACTTTCATTCAATATAAAACAATAGTGTTACTTCAAGTTGCTGTAGTGCTCTGCTGCCATCTATTGAGCTCCCAACTAACTACATCTGTGCATACAGTCTCTTTGGGTTTTACCAACAATTTCATAGCATTTTCATCCTATTCTTGACGTAGCTTTCAATCCTCATCTCAGCTGAAGCTCATATTTGGCCGAAAATAGTTCCAATTCAAAGAAAACAGGAATGTAAACTGCACAATACTCTGCAATGCACACGATTGCTGCAGCTTGACTGGTCTCCGAGGGGTCGTTTCAACAGTTATGCGTCCCATGCACAAACCAAACCGACTCCACTAATTTCCCTTCAACGTGTCAGTGCAGTGACGCGTGCAGCAGCTGCTTGCGATCGTTGCATGCAATCATCGCACAAACGAAACCGCACCTTTAGTACTCTTACCGGCCATATAATAGATAATTTTATCTTCATTGCTCATTAAAAGACATTGTGTGGTCAATGTGAATTAGATCATATTAGAATTATAGCCATCGTTACGTTTGCAATTTAAAAACAAAACGAATTCTTGGGGTTTATTACTAGTGGAAGGTAGAGAATAGATCCAGTAGTTATTCAATGTCTGATATAGATTCGAGGGAAAGGTATGTGTGATAATTAGGTCTAGTAAGTGTGTAGCAGTACTCAGATGGTTAAACAAGTTTTCGTAACTTCGTTGATTTTGTGTAGGAGGGTGTAGATACTTAGGTTTTCGAGTTGACGAGTAGAGTTTCAATGTTTCGGTTTGATTGGTGACAGGACTTTTCTCATCAGCACCAAACCAAAAGACCAGTTTCACAGAACCTGACATTCAGATTAATGAATGCCGCGATGATGATTTCTTCCACGGATTGGATAAAGTTAATGATATTACTTCCTAAAATCGTACTTGCTGTAACGAGTTGTAAATTTCGGCCAGTTTTCGTATTAGTGATTTGTTCGAAAGCAAAAATTATTGTAGTTGATCGTTGTAGATCTGCGGGTTGATTTCTGTGAGTACGTCTGGAAAGTTAAGGCGCGTTGCTGATTTAATCTTCGCAGTTTATTTAAGGAAGCAATTTCTAAATTGAATATATGCTAGAGTGTAATAGTCTAATCCAAAACCTCCAAAGAGAAAAGCATATGCTTTTTGATGTGGCTGGAATGTATTTTCTTGCGACTGGAACTGAAATTCTACTGCCACCAACCAAAGTTAATGAAGCTTGTTTTGGATTGCTCTGATGTAATTGATGTAATTGAACAATAGAAAGATGTTAGACCGCGGCGTGGTACTGAGGAAATTCGCGTTAAAAGTTGTGACGGACGTTTTCTTTGATTTCCTTCAGTGTTCCAGGCAAATGCCAGAGTGGTACTGTGAATTAAGGCATCAGAAGCAGCCCCGGAATTGTGAAAGTGTAAAGCTTCAGCGAAAATTACACGAAATGACGTCTGCGTTGCTCTTCATTTTTTCATTTGCCAGGTATAAAGCTATAACTTCTCTGCGAGAACAGTCATAATATAAAAGAACATGCACGAAATTTTCGCTCACCACCACCTGTGGCCATTCTTAGGGGGCGTAACGAGAACTGATGAAGTAATGAATTTGAATTTTATGTATGGTCTTTAGGCATCTAAGGTTCAGGCCGGGATAGGGGAGAGGAAAGGATCCAGGAAGGTGTCTCCAAGGGCATAAGTTGAAGGTACTATCCCGGCATTTGCCTGGTTTGACAGGAAAATCCTGTCAGTTTTATTATTGAACCCACGACCTCCCGGGTTAACGCTCTACCACTGGGCCACGGCCACTCGGTCATAAAGTAATGAGTAAAGAAATACGTGTTCAATGGCTGTCGGGAGTGGAGAGGGAATTGCACAGAATATATTGCCTGGTTTGTTTAAAATCACGGCCATTAAAGCATAATTAGGTACATAGGAAATTAGTTTAAAAAAATATCGAAGTGAAGGTTAGTCTCAAAATATTCCATTTGCTCATGAGTTAGTAGTGGTTATGGGCGTTTAGAACGTCAAATTTACATAATATGTTTGTCAACGTCGCTGAATAATGAGAAGTGCTCTTTTTTATTTAAAAAAAATCTACTTACGTTTTCTCCTGTCGTCTCTCGCGAATACTCACTGGTGGTGTTGGAGCGATGCTGATACACGAAAATAAATAAGACCTCCGAGTGATCAAGAGGTTAGCGCACCCACTTCCTTCGCGCGTGGTCATGGATTCAGTTCCCGTCGGCGTCTTTTGAACGGAGTGGTTCGGAACATAATTTACCAAAAAACTTAGGTCCCGTCCTTAGGCACTCAACAGCTCGTGTAGAACGTTAGTAACAATTCAGTCACGCTTGAAAGTTCTTCGTTAATCTGGAAAAAGTAATTATATAATTATAATGTCATTATTAATAACCTCCTCCTGGATAATAATTTCAGATCATGTGCTTTTTTTTTAATTGAATTTTAATAAAGAAGGGAAAAAAGCGTTAGTCGGATCCTTTAGCTCAAGTTCTTATTGGTTGATCAGTTATGTATTCTGTCAGATGTGACGGAAACGCTTCTCTTCATTTCATACAAGCTATACTTTTCTTAATTTAAAATGTTCTCTCTCCTCCTTCCCGCAATGTAAGCCGTTGAGATTGACTTTGGGATCAGTAGAATGTGGGTGTAAGTAAACACTTTTATGTACATTTCGACAGTTGTGTACTAATGTAGTAGACAGGACTGTTGTTTCAACTGAAGGGATGATACTTTGTACTTGGCGTAAGTAGTGCAGTGCATGCTTGGGCACCGTAAATTGTTCAGTAGGACAACGTATATCGGGGTTCGTGAAATCGTTGTTGGTGTGAATGCTTCCGAATTATTTTTCATTTAGTTCATGAACGTTATGTATGCATCCGTTCATGGAATATGCAGAGCAAAGATTATACACTTGCATCCTTTCTTAATCAGCTGATACGGATTGGAGTGACATTGAATCTGATGAGGACAGTATTTCAAGCGAAATACTCAAGGATCTTAATGAGTGGGATAGTACAATAGCTGGTGATTCGAAGAAAGATGATAATGCAACTACAAAGAACAGTCTAAGCGAGTCTAAGAGAAGAGTTAGTGATCGTAAGTCTAAGAAAGACGTCGTTGACAAAGTGAAAAAGATTGGAAACCGCTCCAAAGCCTCTGATCAAGAGCAATTAACTAAAAACGAAAGTTCAAAGCTTCCACTTGATCGTTCCAGTTCACTACAGAAAAGCGATAAAGGAAAGAGTCAAATAAAAAGTGTCTCCGGAGAGAACACTGGTGTGAAAAGTGAAAGAAACGGAAAATCAGACATCGGTGACAAACCAAAAATTATTTCAGAATCTAAAGTTGTGTCCAAAGTTAAAGGTGTTGAAGAAAAGGACTTGAACGGGAGCGTTAAAAGAAAGGAGAATGCGGATGCCGTTTCGGAAGAGGAACCTGAATTCCACGGTTTTGACAGTGAACCAGGCTCAGTAAAGAAAGTTGTTCCTTCTACAAGCGAGAAATCTACAGGTAAGCTTACATGCAGTACGTGCAAAATTGATTATGGGGAAAAAAATACTTAATTTTCTTTATATATGTGGTCAACATTAGACTTCCCTTGAAACACAATCACTTTTTTTTTTTTTTTTTAATTTATTGAATCTGACTCGTTTTGTTTTACTGCTTTCTCAAGGGATTATTGACATTTGAAACCTTTTAGATAAGGTATAGACTTGGAAAAAGTTGAGAAAGTATGTAAACATTTGCATTAAGCCTTGACCATCTTTAATTTAATTCTAAAAAAAAAATTAAAGATGATCAAGACTTGATGTAATTACTTCTGTCTAGTTCCCGTCACTTTTCAGTTCTATACTTTTTCTTTTTTACTCTAAGTGTCAGTTCTACAATCGACCGCTAAACTTCTAGTCAGCGCTAAGTTATGGCCAACTCTCATTTTACGTACTCCCATTGGCCAAAATCAGACTTGGCCTCAACTTAGCGCTGACTAGAAGTTTAGCGGTCGATTGCAGAACTGACCCTAAAAGGTGACTAATGTCAGTAATTCCTTGAGACAGATACTACGAAACTAGTCGGAGGTATTATTACGATTAACTAAAGAAAATGATTGTATTCCAAGAGCACTCTGGTGTTGCAGATATGTAAGGAAAATAGTTTTGTAATAGCTCCCCCGCGCATAATGACAATATTTCATTCGCGTGATTTTTCGTTCAGAGTGGTTCTCGCAAGGGAGTTTCGAGCGTAGAACACTTCATATCACACGTAGAAACCCGAAAGTTATTGGTAGAGGAAGAATCTGTGATAGACAAGGTTGATTTTTACATACTTTTCTTTAATTCACAATGGTTCGTCGTGTCCTCAAATCTTGCAACGTTAATTTAACCCATTTCCCAACGTCATACAATGGAGAAATTTTGCACAGCGACTTAAGTCGAGTGACAATACAATAGTCAGTTGTTTTTCATATATTTCTAAGTTTAAAAGCATATTTTTGTTTAGTAAGAACTCCTTTATCCTAAAATAAATACTAGTCCGCAACGATGTTGCGATTGACTGGTTGCAGAACACTATTTGGTGACAAGATTAGCTTGGAAAAGAGTATCAGAACACCGAAATAATTTTAAAAAAAAATAAAAACTTTTTTTAAAAACGCTTTTCTTAAAAAATAGATCGCCCCAATTGAAGAATTTTTAAAGTAACTATATGAGAACGCGCCCTATGCTTTTCTCTTTAGTCATGCATAACAAAAGTATTTCTACTTTTTAGTACATTTTTTTTATATATATA
Source organism: Lepisma saccharinum (assembly GCA_022664845.1). NCBI lineage: Eukaryota > Metazoa > Arthropoda > Insecta > Zygentoma > Lepismatidae > Lepisma > Lepisma saccharinum. The sequence continues at coordinate 51,350 of JAGDQP010008835.1, read as the reverse complement.
TATATATATATATATATATATTTAAGGGTAAACAGAACCTGGAGAAGTAGTTTCAAATTAGAACATAGTTTCTTCTAGTTCAGAAACTGGCTTGTTGAACTTCAGTGTTTTAAGTGTATATATGAAATGTCTTCGTGTACTTCATTAGATACATTTCCTGGTAAGACTTTAACTAGTTTTGGCCCATTTGTGGGAAAGAAGTTGTAAATTATAATCTGATAGCCATTAATTAAACATTGACGACGTCGTGGAAAAAGACATGATAGGTGCGATAGAATGTATTATTTCATTATCGAAGTATTACGTGCTGTTTATTCTGAACATTGCTGTAAAAGTTTGACTTGTTACTTCCAAGTAAATAAATCCTATTCTTCAGTATACGATACCGCCCTGAATCCGGTAACTTTGGCAACATTATTGTTAAACTTGACGGGCGAGCGTGAGTGTCTTCTCTGTGTATAGCAATACTGTCAAGAGCATCATTTTGTGCAATGCTGATTAAATTCGTGTAAACAGGGTTGAACAGAAACGTCTGACAATTTTCAGACTGAAGTGAAATGGACATCACTTGTTATTCATGAACGTGTAATGTTATACTAATGATCTGTAAAGAAGAGAAATTTGTCCTAAACAGAAGTTACACACACAAAAATAAAAATGTTCGTCTGAACACAAGTTATTCAAGATTTCAGTGTTTTCTTTTAGAAGTTTTACCAGGGATGTACAGCTTTTAACTTTTTGTTGTTTATATTGGTTGGTGAGCCGGAGAGAAAGAGACCGTTGGGATGACAATATTAGAAAAGATCTTCTAGAGGTAGCTGTTCAAGATATAAAATTGGCTTGATGTTGCCCACGATAGAATCTAATGGCAAATGTTTGTTATTGCGGCAATGAACGTGCGAGTTCCGTAAGCCATAGAATTCGTTAGTTAATATTGATTTAAAAATAAATAACTAATTCAGTGTGGTAGGAAAGAAAATATAATTTCTGAAAATACTTTGTCTTGAACACCTGAAAAGTAGCAGCGCGTTAGACAAAGACTTTCTTGGTTTATGAGTGTCTCCGTATAACTCTAGCGGGATTTTCTTCTGTATAAACAGATTTACGTCGACCTGTTGGTTTTTTTATACCAATAACGAAACCTTTTTGGTTTAAAACTTTAATAGGCCATGAAAAATAGTTGCGAGATACTGCATCACCTCGATTGAACAGTTTACAAAAGTTTGCTGAATAATTGTTGTGGATTTTGTTTTAATAATCTAGCTCCGTTGTACTAACGCTGTCACACACCGCCCAGCACTTTGCACTTTACGGTTATTACAGGATGCTAAGGAGAGCAATATTGCCATTTGTGCCGTCTGAAAATCCTATTTCAAAGGTATCAGATGGTCATGCTCAAGCGTCTAATTTTTATCTCCTTCTCCAGGTATGTTTTGACTTTCATCGAAGTATGTCCTTGTTTTCTGTTGTTAACATTGGAATCTTGCTTTAACACTTCCTTGTATTTACAACAATCTGCTTGACCAACAATTTCTTTTTCAGAACAAACAGAAGCCGAGTTGGAAGCAGAGGAGGCAGAGGTAGACGAAGATGAAGGAGTTCTTCCAGCAAAAAGAATAAAACGTGACACCTCTGAGCAGGAGAAAGATGAGTTAACAAGTTTGTCAAAAAGTTCTTCGTCTCAGTCGGTGAACCTATTGTCCAGTGGCAGTAGCAGCCCAGACGCTGGAAAGTCAAAGAAAGCGGTTGGCATAAATCCACTTAAAAAGCCATTCGATATGGGTAAGTAGTTTGCGTATGTATGACAAAATCGAAGTACAGTGAACCCTCGATTTTACAGACTGCTAGAGGCTGTCCGTTAAATCGTGTTTTTTTATTATTATTATTATTATATTATTATATTATTATATTATATATATATATATTAATATCTAACATTATACTACAATTTTATCAATAACAGTGAATAACAAAATTGTTTTATACACACTTTTAGATAGCGCTGTGAAGTCGAAGTCGGAAATAATTATTGACTTAATGGAGTCTGAGTTCGCAAAAATATTTCGACTTCTGCTAAATGGAAATTAGTGGGCAATTGCTTAAAAAGCACATGCATTCTCCATCTATTACGGAGACCTCCTCCCACTAAGTAGTTGTATACTTGTAGCCGTTAGTTGTTGACTTGGATATAGGCTAGTCAACAAAAGGAAAAATAGTGTACAGCTGGAACAAATTTTATTTCCTTCATAAATGTGTCCCTAACAAGATGTTGGTTTTGCACCCCTCTATCACTCCGACTTCGGCCGCCTTCTTGGAAAAATGCCACCAGCTATATATATATATAATAGCTATATATATAAATATATATATATATATATATATTATATATATATATAATGGTAAAACAGGTAGAAAAAAGGATACTTACATGGTAATTCTTGAGACATATGTTCAATAACAACACAAACACGATAGAAAAGCAGTACGTTTTCCAAAAGCGTTTTGAAGTGGTAGGAAAGAAAATGTACAGTTGCGGGACTGGTGTTAAGGAAGCGCCATATTATAAACAGACGCAGGGTGACAGTGTGGCCAGGTTATCTAGGCGAAAAAAAAGACTGGATGGGACGGAGAAAACACCAAATAAAGGAGAAAGTGCGATAGTTACTAGAAGTAGGTAAGGAGCTTCCTGAAGGAATAAGATGGTACAGAATCAGAGGGGAGGGGGAAATAATAATACGGATGAAGGGGAGAACGAAGAAAGAATAGAGAAAAATAACATAAAAGAGCAACTAGACGAAACAAAGAAGAGAAAGGAAGAAGACACTGCGTTGCAGGAAGTTACAGGCATTTGAGGCCGGGTTCATGTTTGGCGGAAAGTATAGAGATGTACGTCTGCTCCCATCTCTGTGGCAGGTGAGTCAGGGTTCAGGACTTTCAGGATTCTGACACGAAAGGTTTCATCAAAGGTGAAACCGTGATAGGAAGTGTGTTCAGGGAATGGGACGGTGCGAAAGTTGAAATTTGGAGGGTAGCGATGGTTGTTGATGTGGAATGTTAGAGTAGTTTGAGTTTCGCCAACGTAGAAGACGGAACATAGGTTACAGAGTAGGAGATAAACGAGGTTGGAAGATATGTAAGTGTCGGAAAGAGTACGTCTTGTGAGTGACAGGATGTACGAAGGAAAGACTGGGATAAACGTAAGGAAAATACTTAGAGATTATTTGTTCCGTAGAAAAATAAACGCACACACAGACATTATTCTTAGCACATTCCTAGAACACCTGGACCAATTCCGTGTTGTCCATTTCTAACAAAAGAGTCACATTCCTTGACGTGGACATCACTTTAGAAAACAACACCCTCAATACTTCGTTCACATGAAACCTACCAACCACATGCAGTATTTACACTACTCAAGTTCTCATCCTTACCACACCAAGAAAGTGATTCCTTTCTCCCTTGGACTCGGAGGACAACGCTTGAATTCCACCACCTCTTGTGCTGAAACTTACAACCAACGCCTCCAGGGAGCTCTAGTTAACCGTGGCTACCCACCTAACCTTGTAACCAAACAGATTCGCCGTGCATCCTCACACATTCAACCCACTGAAACCCCCAACCCACCTTGCGGCAGGCCATCGGCTCGAAGGTCCCGGGTTCGAGTCCCGGAAGGGGCATGGGTGTGGATTTTAACAGCAAAAGGCGAATCGCGACGGGCCGAAGTCCAAAGTTACTAAACTGTCCCATATAGAAATAAAGTTTGCCCCAACCCACCGATTCTAATCACCCAGTTCCATCCTAAAGTAACCAAGGTCAAACAAATCCTACACTCTCATTTCCACATTCTGTAATCTGACCCAGACACAAGATCAGTATTCCCCATCAAACCTAGATTAGTTTTTCAACATCCACCTAAACATCTTAGAAACATCTTGGTCCGTACGAATCCTTCCTCGCCACCACCCCAAACCGGCGCCCATATATGCAAGAGACCCAGATGTAAGGTCTGCTCCATTTTCATCACTTCTCCGGTTCTTCCACAGTCACTATCAATTCTGCTAATGGCCGGTACACCCTAAATCCCAAGGGTACATGCCACACATCTAATGTTTACATCCTAACCTGCAAGTTTTGTGATGCCTGTTATATGGGGGAAATATGTGGACCTCTCAACATTCGTGTTAATAACCATCGCTACTTTTGCACTATTAACAAACTGGATGCCCGAGTCTCCTTACACACCGAGTCCTACAACATCAATTTTGACCTATCTTTCCTGGTTACCATAATCCACATTTTACCCCCTACGACCAGCACCTCAACGCGCCGTCTGTGGGAGGTGGGCCTTTATCATAGTTTGAGCGCGAAAATGTATCCTGGACTTAACCTTCAATAACTAACCCGTTTTCTCTCCATTTGAACACTTTTCCATCCACAATGCTATCCAATACTTACACGCTTGTCAATTGTTGCACGCGCCATTCAGCAGTCAACTGTTCTCCAAATGATGCACCGTCCGCTACGTGACGCTACTATCGTCCTAGTCTTTTGTTCTATCCACGTGTGTTCGTCTCTTTTCCTCTACAGCATGTTTATGTATTAATACCGAAATATTGCAAAAACTATGTAAATATTAGTGCAGTGTACGTGTGCGCGTTTATTTTTCTACGGAACGAATAAGTTATGTAAGTATTTTCCTTACTTTTTATCATGAATTTACCTTATATATGTAATACATATATATCTCGCTTGAGAATCATTGTAGAGCAAAGGGTGTTTCTGTAAAAAGTAATCTTCCCGAAATTCTCTACAAGAAAGGTAATTTCCATTTTTCTTGTACGCTACACCGTTTAGGCACTAGACGCTCTTATAAATTTGAGATTTTTTCCAGCACTGTTTTGTAACAGTAGAACTGTTTATTTTCTTGTCTAACAACTGAGGGTTCTTATTTCCTTGTGAAGCACTAATTCTAAACGTCTTGCAGTAATAGGGATGAAAAGAAATTGTATATTCAAGTATATTTATTAATGTATAAACGCAAAATCAGGCCATTTCGCACAAGTGAAATATAATATTTGGCGCGGTTTTTTTTTCACGTGCCCACAACCTTTGTACCACTAAGTAGAATTTAAATAGAGAACTAGAATATAATGTTAGAGTGAAAAGTATGTGACTGGACCGGGGATCGAACCCGGGACCTTTGGGTTACCGTCCCAATGCGCCACCCAGTCGACCCGCTTCACAATTACACACCTTCCACTCTTGCTGTCGTCGATCCTCGGTCCAGTCACATACTTTTCACTCTGTAATATTAATTGTATCTGTACCTACAGAGGCTTGATGTAGAGAAAAAAGTCGGAAGTTGCCTCCATTTCAACTTTGGAAAGTAGAATATAATTCCACATCAGATAAATGGTTACATTATCCACGTTAATGAAGTCATACCCCGCCAAATTAAAACAAAGGCAAACAATCGAAACGAAGAGTTTCAGAAGTGGATGAAACATGAGCGATTGACCTATGTATTACGGGCAAGTTGAACAAAATTTACTTTAAAAATAAGTTAAAAACTACTCCCGAAAACACTAAATAGACATTTTACTTAATTTAAAAGTTAGGTACTATGTTCCAAAGGACATAGGGAGTGGAGTTTACCAGGCTCTTGTCAGTGAAAGGACCAATATGTTGGAATGACTAAGAGGAACCTTCACATTAGGATCATGGAGCATACGAGAGGTTAAAAAAAAGGTAATGCTATCCCCTGTGGGATACGCACGCGCCGTGAACGGCGCATGGGGGGATGTGGAGGTAGCGTTCCACATTTCTTGACCTACGGTACGAAGTGAGGTGGGGTGGTCAGTCCCACGCTCGACCGCCTTTACCTTCCCAAGGTACCAAGGACACTTTGGTACTCAGTTTGATAGGATGTTGAGTTCACCTCAGAGCGCCAGGCATGGAAACACTGTGAGAAAAGTCTCCATAAAACACAAGCGGTATTTAATTTAGACTAGGGTTTGTTAAATAAATCTTGGATCTTACGTAATAAGTAAAATCCAGTAAAAAGAATACTGCAACTTAAGTTTTTATTTTTTAACTACAGACAGTTTTTGAACGAGGTTTCTTAGTTCCTGAAACAGGTCACTTCATTTTATTTCGCAATACACTGTAATATCTTGCGTTCGTACGGTTTCTTCACGTCGTAGATCGGTCAAAACCATGTCCCCACCCCCACCGATGGTTTTATCAATTCTTACAGCTCAGTCCTTACTCTTCCATATTACCAGGTCAAACGTATATATTATTTAACAATACGTGTTTATAATGGCAATATTGATGGACGAATTGAAACCAGCGAGGATTGAATATTGAAATTCAGGGTGGACGAATGTACTGATTAATATCAGCAAATAATGATAGTAATTACGTATAAAATCTTCCAACGAGAACAAACACATGTAGACACCTAGTATGCTAGTAGCAAGGAATCCGATTAGTTTGTTGCTGCGTATGTGTGTTGAGCAAACGTTGTTCCAGGGTAGCTGTAAAAGAAGAATGGATTTTTTAACATTAGAAACATCGAATCAAAATATTTTAATATATTTGTTTCCTTTGTAGGTTGGAGACGTGAGCTAGTATGGCGTTCAAAATCTAGTGTAGCCGGTACGGCGAAAGCAGCAGATATATATTATCATTCGCCAGATGGACGAAAATTCAGATCATCTAGAGAAGTGCGTTCATACCGTAAGTACCTGGTTTATCATCTTTCTTGTTTTACTAATTGCCACACAATATTGAGTTTGTTGCATTAACTGAAGCAAGCTTATATATAGTACATGTTTTTAAAATGTGGATATATTTTTAAAAAAAATAGTGACTTGCGTGTGGTCAACTTCTTATTGGTGAAAAGTTTTCCCATTAAATACGTTTCTCCTATGTCTCGTGGATTCATCGAGTTAAAGGGACATGAAGAACATCGTAGATGGGGAAGAATAAAGGATGTCTTTACTACCACATCCACTTCCGTTGCTATACAGCTTCACTTTTTTTTTTTCTGGAAGTAATATATGTCATATTCCACACATTAAAACTAAACACCCATTCTGCATAAAAACTAAAGGCAGTCTTATAACAGCTTTCTGACGTCACACTCGCAACATGCCGGATAAATAGAAGTAGATATTCCTTTCCATTTCTCATCTAAGCTTTATTTTTTCATATCAGATTTGTTTTAACTCCCGATGAAACCTCGATACAGACGAGAAACGTAGTTAATATGAGAACTTTCCACCAACAAGAAGTTAATTAGACGTAAGTCACGGTGTGTTTTAAAACAACACCGACAAACTTCGGGAGCTGATCCCTCACACCAACACAAGAAGAAATTTCGGAACTATAGGCGCTCAAAGTTAAGGTAGCATCGTCACAAATGACGTCACATCTACAAACAATGACGTAAGCGATGTCGACTAAGCATATCACACACGTAATCAAATCAATCCCAATATATCCACTTGAACAGTCTTTAGGATTGAGGAGTTGCCACATAAGCAGTTTTCAAAACGTTTAAGGATCTCATTCTCAAGGAATAGATATGGTTTGATAGGGTAAACCTAGAAATTCGCTGTAAGTAGAGAAGGAAGAACGCCGGCTTTCTTTAAGGGGCATTTTTTAATACAAAACTTTTTTTTTGGCTTGTATGTTTTTCACGATTTCTGCATTCCACTTGCCAATTTTGCTTTCTTATAATTTACGATTAAAGGGACTTGTAACGTACAGTAATAGTGTCGTACGCGACATACCTCACCAGATATATAAGAAGTTTACAAGATGCAGTTTCTCTGTTTTCGAATTCAATTAAGGTTGATGTAAAGCAAAGATCTCCAACAAAGGATGGCAGCACTACCTCCGTATATGTCTAATGTATTTTTATCGATGCACGAAATTTCAATGCTGCTCCTACAAATTCAAGCTTAGAGAGTTCTAACTTTCAGGGAAGAAAGTTCATAACCAATTGAAGAGTTTTTTTTATCCGTGCCGATTTGTTATCTTCTTTCGCTTCATTCGTTGTTATGGATATCCAAACCTATAACACTGAAGCGTTTTAAACAATGAACAAGAAAGAAAATTAAAAAATCGGCACGGATAGAACTCTAACTCTCTAGGCTTGAATTTGTAGGAGCAGCATTGAAATTTCGTTCAACGATAAAAATTATACGGAGGTAGTGCTGCCATCTTTTGTTGGAGATAGTTGCTTTACATTAACCTTAAATTGAGTGTACAGGGTATCTGTAGGTTATGAAAGTCGTGAAAAATTAATGACATTGAGTCATTGGTCATGAAAGTCATGAAATTGAGTTTCATATCATGAATTCAGTCAGGTAAACATTTGCCATTTTCCCAAATGCGCAGAAACATATTCTTATATATTTAAACCGTGTTTGATATTATGAACCTTTAGTGTTACAGAAGCATGAGTTAAGAAATATAGTTAGCTAGGGAACTCATATCTTGTAAGTTCGTGTGTGGCAGTCCCGTTTTTCCAACAATTGTTCATATTTTTGTTGCATGCAAAGGTCTATGAATACTGTAAACACCCTAGTGTATTTCTGTACACTATTCTTGTAACATTTTTGGCTCGCGCCGGGATGGGTATGTACAGGAGTGGGAAGATTTCGGTCAATGCCTCAGTTAAGGTGCCATCACGGTATTTGCCTGGTGAAACTGCGGGGAAACCCTGCAAACGCTCAGTCAGGGTGGTCGGCTACGGAGTTTGAGCCCGCATACTTTCCCATTACCTTATACCCTACTCTTGTGCCGAAGTACACCAAGATTCATGGAAAATGGTTGACGAAAATAATTTTTCTAAGTCCGGAAGCTTCTCCAGTAAGGTAAGACCGAAAAACTATACATAACGATCTCGGTAAGTGAAATATATCGTAATGTTTTCTATTGACGGGTGCCTTAATTGCCACCACAATGCCCAGAATTTCTGAGTCTGGCGCCGTTACTGGTTATTTGATTGGTAGAGACAGGTAGAGCAAATGAAAGGATCGGAATTTGTCTTTTCTCCCTTCACCTTTTATTATAAAATACGAGTCCACTTTTTTTAATAAAAAGAGTCTCCCGTACAAACCTATGAAGACTGTGTTTGAGGTACAAGAGTAACTCAATTACTTTTCTGTGTAATTTTTGTGTTGCAGTTGACGATGACCTAAACAACAGATTGTTGTCTGGCAGCAGTTGACTCAAGTAACCGGGTGACTACCTGGCAGAGAGGAAATATTGAGTGCCCAATCCCGTGGCAGATCTGGGCTAGGAGTGCCTATCCCGTAGCGGATCAGGCGGTAGCAAGGAGCGGCCTAGCTCGTAGCAAATTAGGCTAAGGTGGTCGGTCTATCGCGTAGCAGATCAGACCTGGGAGGAAGAGGAAAGGTAGTGACTATTCCTGTGAGCGGAATAGTGACTTCTGCTGCGACTCGGCTGCTTTTATTCTGTTCTGTTCGGTTCCGCTGTCTTCTGCTACTACTTGTTTACGAGTAGAAGCACATGCTTTTACTCGCTCATCGTACTCCACCTTTTACTACTGTTTGTTTGTAAACAAACAGCACGTGTGTATACACATTTCACGGCATATTGCGCGTTACTTTACAATATGCTTTCAAATGTGTGTTGACTAATCATTCGGTTTTGCTACATTGTTCTAATTTTGGGACTCAAGAAGTATTTTGATTGCCACTTTCTGTGAATCTGAGTGTATATTAATTTTATTGGTATTTCCATAACTGGCGTCTTACGATAATAAAGCAGTACGACTTTTTGTGATATCTTCTGTATTTCAGTGTACGGATTGTTCGACGACGGAACACATTAATGTAAATCAAGTGAGAATATGTAGTACGAGTGATGGATTGTAATTTTTATTGGTGTAAATAGCATGTATGTGTAACCATTTTGTTATATTCTTATTGAAAGTGGTCTTAAACAAGATTTTTGTATATATCTTTCCAGTGGAAACAAAGAACCTCCCACTTAGTTCCGAGAATTTTAGTTTCTCGAGTGAACCTGTTGGAATTAATGATCCTGAAAAGGAGATTATTCGAAAAGCTGATAAGTATCAAAGTACTTCTAAGACCTTGAAGGTAGGTGAGATGCATGGTCATAATACGTCAATTTATGCATTATGGGCTTAGAATTCGCTTTGCGTTTTTATTAGTTCTAAACAATCACCCGTGGGTTTGAATATATCGTCCTGTTGAGCTTAGCAGATCGTAAGGGTGGGGTTCATCCGAATTAGTCTTCCCAGTATTTAAATCCATGCTTTCCAATTATGGAATTTTGATTTCGAGTTTGGATACTAAAAGTATGAGAGACCTAAATGTTTTTTAAGTCATTGGGTGCAGTGAATAAAAAGAAGCAAATACTCGAAAGTGTTTACTCGCGAGTAAAGTATTATCTTGCCTTTCAGGTGAATGAGTATTGTCTTGCGTCAATTGAGAGTGTACTTGCAAATATACACTCGTAGATATTCTATTCACACAATACAAGTGTATATTTTTTTCTTATTTAAGTAATTGCTTTTTAAGTTCCGAGCATTTATTTACCACATAAACGTTCACTTTCTAAGCACAAGTATTTACTCCCGATGGAAAGTATACTCTCTTTTTCTTCACTAATCCCAAGTCAACATCAAATGTGTCAATTTTCTATCCACTGCTGGGTGAAGGCCTCCCCCTTTTCTTTCCACATATCTCGATCTGCTGCTGTCCTCATCCATGTAGCTCCTGAAAGACGCCTGATTTCATCTACCCACCTTGCATTTGGACGATGTCTCGGTCTTTTCTTTTCTTTAGGAATCCTATTTGACTGGCCCATCTCCACTTCATCTTCTTCGCAATTTTGATTATATCTTCTGCCTTTGTTTGTGCGCGAATCCATTTATTTGTCTTCCTGTCCCTTCTAGTTATTCCTAGCATGCATCTTTCCATTGCTTTTTGTTTGACTTAATCTTTGAGTCGTTTTCGCATTCAATGTCCAAGTTTCACAACCGTACATCATTACAAGTAAGACACATTAATTATAAACTTTTCGCTTCAGACACATTGGTAGTTTATTTTTGAAAATGAAGTGTAGTCTTCTAAACGAACTTCGCGCCATTTTACATCTTCTATTTATTTCATGTTTTGAGCTGACCTAGGTAAACATATTCATCAACTATGCCTTTTGTCTCTCTGCTAATCTTTATTTCCTCTTTTAAGCATGTTGATTGTACATTACGTTTGTTTTACATAAATTCATTTTAAGGCCTGTTTTCGAACTCTCATTACTCAGTTCTTCCATTCTGGTTTGTAATTCTTCTGCCTTTGAAGCAAACAGGACATCAGCGAACCGTAGGTGATGGAAGATATTCGCCATTGATTTCAATTCCAGCTTCACCCAGTGTAAATTTTGGAACATTCTCTCCAGGACCGCAGAAAACAGTTTTGGAGAAATTGAAACTCCTTGCCATACCCCTTTTCCAACTTAAGATTTTTCACTTTTTTGATGCAGTCTAATGACAGGTGTAGCAGTTGAGTAAATGTTTCGCAGTAACTTGATGTATGGTCTTTCGATGCCTTGATGTTCAAGTGATTTAAGTACTGCTGACAAGGAGACCGAATCGAAAGCTTTTTTAAAATTTACGAATCCCAAACATAGTGGAAGTTCATATCCATTAGTCCTTTCCATAAGTTGGTTCAATGTTTGTATGTGGTCGATTGTGCTAAATCCACGACGAAATCCGGCGTGTTCCCTTCCCTAGTTAAAATCAAGTTTCGTTCAATACGATTCAAAATAACTTTGAACATTTTGTATAGAACTGACAGTAAACTAATTGCTGTTTGCTTAAAAATAGGCAAGTATAAACATTTGTTTTTATTCACTTCACCATTGTGAAGATTTTATTTGTTGGCTTACATTTCTTGGCTTTATGATGTTAGGTTACAACCTGTCTTTGTCATTAACTCTTACTCAGCTATTGAATTATATTTTTGGCCTTTAAGCATCTTTGGCTCAGAGCAGGATAGGGTAGGGAAAAGGATTGTGAGAACACGGTTGTCTACCACTCTGGAAAACTAGAATACTCAGGGAAATTTTACAAATCTGGAAAACTCAGGGTAATATAGTTTATGAGGGAAAACTCAGGGAAATTCATGAGGTAGACCTGTCCACAGTTGGTAAGAGCTAAGAAGGTATACTAAGAACTTAAGGTATTTCAAGTCACAAAATTAGTAGGCGCCATGGCAGGGCATCCTCGTTTGAGGGTATTGTTCCTCGATGGCTACTCTCTTCTTACCAGAGCAGGACGTTTGGGCGCAAGTTGCTAATATTACAACTTATGCTTGGCTAATTTTTGTATTTTTCCTCGCTGTTACCTCTGGAATCTTCTGGAAGTGAAGACTTTAGCTAAGGTACTAGCAACCGAAACCGTTATAATTGTCGTAATTATATTCTTATCGACTTATTGTGGTAAAAGTGTTTATATTCAGATGCGCATAAGTAATTACAAATCCATGTTGGTAATTAACAGAATAATTACAAATTTGTTGCTTCTTTCTCGGGCATCTGCAAGGAGTTGGGCTGACTCGGTAATTAATTTATGCATAATCCAGCTCTCTATTTAGTCTTTTGTTTCACATAAACTCTTGACAACCAACGCAACTGGAGCGATTATAATTAAACTAACTTGCGAGACTCGAACCTGTCCTCTCGATCAAATTAAATACAAATCGTGAACGAAGCTACCAAACCAATATCCCGACGCAGCTCGACGATTTACACATAAACAACACAATTATTTTCAGCTATCAAATGTAGACACACCACTCAAACGAAGATAGTCTTAAGAAATTTCCTTATCGAATGAGCGCGTCTGTACCCACTGGGTAAGCCGTTACTGCCATCCTACAAAGAAGGAAAGGGATTGACGTCATGTATGGTAAGCTTGGTTTTTGGTGTGTTTTCACATCAAGACAATTCAATATATCAATTACAATTATTACAATAAGACTCGACTAGCAAATTCAGTAACGGAGGAGCAACTTATTAACAATCTATATGGCAGCTTCTAATAGAAAGAGACAACAACAAATTATAATACACATCTCCGACAACTCGGGTTTTTTTGGCTTACACGGACACATACATGAGACAAAATATTCTAGCTGCTACGTACTGACGTAACTGCAACAACTTCCACTGTGTCTAAAATGACAGTTACTGACGCTAAGTTCAAAATTTCATAATGGAAAGCGCGGAAAGCAACGTTTAGCCCAACCCCATTGTATATTTGGCTTCTCCCTTCGTCCTGGCTTCAAACCGTCGACTGCTAGCTGTAAGAGAAGAAGGGAGAGAAGGCACATACAGAAATAGTTTTTTTTTTTTTTTCTTTACAGAGAAGAGAGTGTGTGTCTCTGTCTTTCTTTTCTTGCTTGGTTGCTTGCTTGCTTGCTTTCTTACTTTCTTTCTTTCTTGCTTCAAGGAGAAAGGGGGTACATGATATATTAAATAATTAAATTGCCACAAGTTATTTACATAATCATATTCTCACAGCAGTACTATCAAATCATTTTCACTTTGATATGCAAATATTCTGATAGCATAAACGTACATATTTATTAAGTAATTGCACGATCCAGCTTTTTACGTGTCAACTTTTTAACCCTAATATTTGAGAAAATAATTTTGAAATCACCTCTAGAGTTTAAATACACCACCTTAGATTTCAATTTCATGTAAAACTGTGATTTTCAGTACTGACTCAGTCGTTCCATTAAAACTTCTTTTCGTATTCGTATGGATATTTATGGATTCTCGTAAGAGATTTAGTGTATAATCTTGAAAACTGTGAAAAGTGAGGGAATTCGTTCTGCTCTTACATTTGTGGCATACAGATCTTATTAAGTAATTGTCCTGAAGGACGTACTATGTAAGTGTGCAGCAAGTTGGTAGTATTGTTAAATTTGACTGAAATGTAGTCAGTGAACATTATGAGTATTAATTCTTCGCGTATTGTCTTTCGTATGGTTTTTTTAATTTCCGTATTTGTATTCTTTGATTTTAGGAACGCAGGAGCTTACGATCTCAGAATGAACAGGTGAATGGTTATACAAGCCCACAGGAATCAGAATCCCCACAAAAATCTTCCCAAGACGCTCAGTCGGAAGTTGAATCTAGTTCTGAACCATCAGTGCCTTCTAAACCAAAAGTGAGAACTGGTCCCAAAATAAAAATTACGCCCACGCGAGCAGATTTAGAGCAGAAGCGATTGAATTTGAAACAAGAAAGAGCTCAAGCCCAAGCTGAAAAATCCCAATCGGACAAAGGTCGTTCACATACGCCGAGTGAAAGAAGCAAGACTCAAACACAGACGGAGAAAGAAAATAAATCGAGAAGTTCTAAAGGTGCCGAGATGGAGATTGGTATGTTACCACCAACCTGGAATCCCGAGATGAGCCAACTTCAGAAAAAGCCACCACCAGTGATAGTAGCTACAAAGAATCTCCCGAAGAAATTGTCTCTGCTTGTGCCCGGCAGCAAACGGCCTCCAGGTGTCTGGGTTGGATCTACTATGAAGTAAGTACCAGTAGCTGATTTAAGTTGCATGACTATGACTACGCTTTGCTTTATGTGGCGCTTCGAGTAAGGTGCGGGCAGTAATCAGGATGCTTTTGCTTTACCCGTGATATTATGTTACAGAAACTTTTTACACGTCGAAAAGTCTAACCAACAAATCGTCCATCTCCTCTTTTTCGCTCGTTGAAACTGCATTATCTATCCAGAACGTTACGTAATATAAGGGGAAGTGGCGCTAAAATGTTCACTTTTGAGATACGGATTACCGAGAGAAGTAGAAAATGAAACGGTAATGACATTTACATCCGTATTTTGTATACATAAAGTTTTAAGTAAGTCATGAAGACAACAGACCTCGGGGTGTGCTCATGTTCACGCGTTCAATTCCCGTCGGAGTTTCTTGAACGGAGTGCTTTGGAGCCCACTTTACCAAATCTGTAGGTCTCGTCCTGAGAAGCTCGCCAGCGCGTTTGGGGCATTAATAACAATTCAATCAGCCAATCATGAAGACAGCAAGATACCCGTCAGTCCACTCAATTGGGGTCGGAATCTTTGCTATGGCTCATTACTTTAGTCTCAGTGAAATCTGTTTCAACTCTAGTATGTCTACACCGAGCTGCCTAGCTCAGTGATAGAGCGGTGGCGTAGCATTCGGAAGGTCGTGGGTTCTGACGGAGGTTTTCCAGAATTTTTCCTCACATCAGTAGGCAAATGCCGGGATAGCACCTTCAACATAGGCACTGGCCGATACCCTCTCTTATTCTGGCCTGAGCCTTAGATGTCGAAAGGCCATAAATACAATTCAAATTGTATTTTTATCTGGACAATACAAACAGTAACGTGTAACTATGTTCCAAAATCCAATATAACTTGAATGTTAGAGACTATAGAAGAAATCTAATTTTCTGTTTAGCTTATGCAGTCTAATAGAGAATATACCTTTAGTGAATTGGAAATTGCCTGCATTATTGTTGAAACTAACGTATAATTGTAACTGAAGCTCTCCCTACTTAGAACAAAGAATAAGATTGTTTGGATTAACGTCCTAAACGATCTTGTGTACCTGTAAAGACAGGGCCTGCGGTCTTTGTTCAGTGGACATCCAGCGGATTTGGAGCGGGGTCAAAGTGTTCAGTGTACTCAAATAGTGTATATGACACCTTATTAACAAAAAAGCTTCTATAGTGCCTCAGGTCGGCGGTCATGTAGCGAGACCTACACGTGATGGACGTGAACTGTTTCTAAAGCGGTTTTTCTGTTTTCCCAGAACGTACCGTATATTGTGAGCTGTGACGACTGTAAAGAGAATTGTATGTAGGTGGTTTTATCACGACGTGATTTATTTAGGTACTCGTTTCTTGATGTTGATTGGGAAGGACTATATTCAATCGGTACAACATGTGAAGGATAAAATCTAGTCTTGTCTAAATCAAATGAGTTGCTTTTTGTTTTGTATTTGAAGTGCTTTTTGCTAGTTCCTGAAGTAGTCAACTTGTGTAATGTATTCAGTGAAACCTGTATTGTAGATGTATGTGTATGGTAGACAGGATTCCAACTGAAATTTTCACAATTTCTCGTGTTAGATTGGTTGGTATAATAAAAATTGTTAATGAGAACCAGTTTAAACGCCTGTCCCAATAATTTTTTTTTTAATACCCATAAGCAAGCACATTTAAACATTGATCGGGGAAGAGATTTTAAATGTGGTAATCATTAAATCATGACATTCTCACTTGACATTGACACGCAGCACAGAAAAAAAAAATGTCTTGAAACTGGAAAGAATGCACTGTTATTAACCAAGATTTTTCTATTCTGTGTCACAATCATGTGTATAATATTCATGTGGTCGTTTAATTAGAAGCATGCGTCTTATTTGAAAATAATGTATTTTTGATGCTTTCTTACGTCGATTGTAGTAATGTCGCAGTTTCTGTACAATTGAGGTAAAACCAGTTTTTAATTTTCCTTTTTGTGTGTTACTGGTAGATACAATAGCAGTTCCACGGTTTCCAAATCGATAGCCCGTTTTTATAGAAACGGGCAGGTGTTTTCTTTTATTGAAAGAAACACAATGTGAATTGGGTTGTAGCATAAAGTAGAATAATGCATTGAAATGCAAGTGTTTTAGGTTAAGTTATAAGTGCATTTAACGCCGTTGTGACAGGAAGATAAATGAAGATAGACTGCAGTCACGGAGTGGAACAATAATAAGTGCGGTAAGTAGCGATCATCCTTTATAGAGATACTACTAACATTTCTATAAGCTATGTTATTAACTATGAAATAGAGTGGGTAAAAAAGCAAGTGTGCTTACTGTAATCATGTGAATTTTGTGCTCCAGAAACTCAGAACTGTTTAAACAACTAAAATTAATAATTGGTGTATATTGTCACTGTTTTTCAGTGCCTACATGGATACATTTAAGCTGTATTTCTCAGTTTAATGTAAAACGATAAGGGGAACACTACATCACTCTTAATATAATGTATGATTGTTTGTCTCTTGGTACTTCATTTTCTAACATTCCCCATTCTCTCTGTCCCTCGGTAGAAAATTACTAAATGTATATTTAAATCTAAAAATTAAATTTAGCCTGTATAAAATAGAGGCAACATTTCACATTAAGCACGAATGTTCGAATTTATTTACGGCCTTGAGTAATCTATGGTTCAGGTCGTGATGTGGTGGGGGAGAGGAAGTTGAAAGATAGTCGGCTAGCGCCTAGTTTGTATGTACCATCCCGGTATTTGCCTGGTGTGACTGAAATGGTCGGCCGTTTGGATTGTTTCCAGGACTTTTCGATAACTAAATCAACGCTCTATCAACTGTGTTACGACCGCTCCGTTCTCACTACAGAAATTGAACGTAATCAAGTCTGGACGAAGGAGATATGATCAGCTTTTCTCTCGATTTGAAAAGTGGTAACACTAGAGAAGAATGCTTGATTTGTGTAGTGGTATGTGCATATGTTTGGTTACCCCTCGTAGCAGGAGAGCAAGCAATATTTTCATTATGTCTGTTGCTATATTTCGTTAGCGAATGTGTCAAGATGACATAAATGTGTAGTTTATGTGATGCGAACTGCTCCCTTGATTTATGTTATCATAATAGGCGGTCCGCACGTTAGATGATTGTTAAATTATGTGGCAAGGTATCAAGCGGCCGACCATCTTGAAGTTTTCTGTCACACCAGGCAAATGCTAGGATGGTACCTTCAACTTGGGCCCTGGCTGATTCTTTCCCCCTACACTATCGTGACCTGAGGCATAGGTGCCTAAAGGTCATAAATACATTTCAGTTCTATGTAGGGGCATGGGTTCTATACCCGATAAGGATAAAGGTTCGGAATCTATCTAAAACTGAAAATTCCATTCTTATTGTTACTTACCAATATCGTTTAATGCAAAGCACCATCGATTGAGTTTGCTTAAACACTTTCTATTCACAAAATTTCCACACATCATCTGATTACATGTTACTTTTCTTTTACACAGACATCTCGTGTGTGCAAAGAGATAAAATGCAAACAAAACTTGATTACTTTGCCTCGACCGGATTCGATGTCAGGTCCTCGCGGTACCATTAAGTCATCAGCGACACGACAAACTTCATGTAGTTGTTGGTTTCCAAGGAATAATTAATCCGAGATATTTGTATCGTTAAATGATGGATTTCATATAAAATAACAGTACTTACTCTGTAGCTTACGGAACTCGCAAGTTCATCACCGCAGTAACAAACTTTCTCCATAGGTTTCTATCCTGAGCAACATCAAGCCAGTTTTCATCACAAACACATATTTCTCGAAGATCCCTTCTGATATTGTATTACTCTTTCAACGGTCTCTTTCACTCCAGCTTACCAGCCACGATGAAATATGAACGTAAAATAACAGTGATCCGAAAAATTAAATTTTCGTCATCACCTCGTTTCAGGTTTTAAATAACATGTAACAAAAACAATTTACTACATCTCCAAAACCATTATCAATCAAAGCAGTTGCCGAAAGAAGTGCATATATCCACCTCAAAAGTTTCTGAACACGAATATAACTGCCATGTCTTATTGTAGAGAGGCTGAAATGGGTGCTATTAATCCTTTTTTACATATCTTTTCCAACATAAAAGATGTTCCTTTTTGTCAATAAAAGTTAACTAACAGTTCGTAAAAGAGACGGAGGTAGGTGACGCAGCGAAAGGTGCTCGCATCGGAATCAGGACTGGACGAAGGTTCGTTGGGCGAAGGCCGCAATGGTACCTTAACTAAGGTTGCTACACGCTCATTTCTTCTTCCGGAGAGAGGACTCCATCCCTCAGACTTGTGCGGGTTTAAGCCATAGCTGCCATTCTTGCTCACAATTGTAAACTTCTTAAATAAAAACTAGCTCAGTGGTAGAGCGTTGTCATAGCATCTGGGAGGTCGTGGATTCGATCACAGCGGTCGACCATCCTGACTGATGTTTGTCCTCAATCATACCAAGCAAGTGTTAGGTTGCATCTTCAACATAGGCGTCGGCCGATACCTTCCAGAATCCTTTTCCCCGGCCTGAGCCTTGGATGCCAAAAGGCCATAAATAAAAATTAAAATAATAATAAGAAGAAGAAATAAAACCTAGTGATGAATATAGCTTTCTGCGGCTTATATCTGCTCACACCTGGCAATCTCACTGATGTGTTCCTTATTACCAAGACCCTGTTCTTCTAAATATGACGATTATGTTGTAGGCTATTTTCATTCAATCTTTTGAATAAATATTGTTGCTAATTCAGGTTTTATATTCGAAAAGCAGAAATTAAGGTTAATTTTAAGCAACGATCTCC
>JAGDQP010008835.1:13996-31517 GCA_022664845.1 Lepisma saccharinum | reverse complement strand
GAAGAAAGTTCATAACCAATTCAAGAGCATGATCGATGCCGATTTTTACTTTTCTCTATTGTTCATTGTTATAGGTTTCGATATTCACAACAATAATGAAGGAAAACGAAAATAAAAAAATCGGCATCGATCATGCTCTTGAATTGGTTATGAACTTTCTTCCCTGAAAGTTAGAACTCTCTAGGCTTGAATTTGTAGAAGCAGCAAGGAAATTTCATTACAGTGTAACAGTGAAAATACATTAGACATATACGGAGATAGTGCTGCCATCTTTTGTTGAAGATCGTTGCTTTAAATTATCCTTAAGACAACAAACAAGGTTATTAGTTACGAATTACGAAAAATAACACAAATAATTAACACGCTACTTGGCCAATTAGGAGAAATATGGCATTCAAGGTCAGAAACAAGAAGTATATACGCGTAAATTTATTCTTTGTTGCAGCGACCACTTTGCTCGTGCTATTTTTCATGTTGTTTATCAAAGGGCGAATCTGATATGAAAATAAAAATGTTATATTCGGGGAGGATCGAGAGGCATTTGATGGCCTTGTTCATATGTAATTTCATGAGAATGTTGTAATGAACGTAAAGGACAGTATAGTATAATGATTACCATTGAAGGAGTGGTGCACCAACGACATCCTGTTGAAATAGATCTGATTATATTTACTAGAAACCGTTTACTGTACAGACACGCATACTGGTTTGCAGTTCATCCCTTCGCATTTCGGCAAAGTATATTGTGCATAAAACCTTTTATGTTATTGCGTTGATTGAAATGTGTTTTTTTGTTCCCAGTTGATACTATTTCACTGCAAAAATCCACTCGCTTGGCTTCATTATAAATCTCTTTCCCATTGCGACGTCTTAACTGCAAAAATCCGATTAAACTTCAAACAAGTAGAAAAAGTTTTTGCGACTGGGTTCGATCTCGAGACTTTTACATGGAAATTTTTCATGATTATAGCATGATCATACATGGACGCTGTAACAAAGAGATCGATTGTGAGGGTTTGTCGGATTTTCACTTCTTGGTTGTGACTTCTAGTGGCCTAGATTTACAAATCGGTACAGTAGCATGTTACTTTATTTATTTTGCTCTGTACTTTCTATTATTGTTGGCTTCGTGAACATTGAAGAATGTTCGTTAGCGTCAGGGGTTCGTTGAAAATTAAAATGGAAAAGTTAGAATTTCGAGAAAATATTAATCTTGTAAAAACTTGGGAGTACAGGTTATAATTTTCTTAAATATGAAGTAACTGAATCCAGTAAAGTTTGGTTTTCTTTTGATATTCATAACGAACATGTTTTATAGCCTTGATAAAGCTTTCTGAATGGTCAAAACAGATAAATCCTCTATCCTTACCATCAATTTTGTTTTTATTTATTAATTTCTTTACAAAATAATAACAATAATAATAATAATAAATAGAGTTGTTCCACTTTGTTCTGAAATATTCATTTTTCAAAATCTTAGGATTTTTTGCTTATTAAGGATTTTGTAGGAATTTAGTGTTACAATACTTGTTGATAAAGTAAAAGCATTGAATTATTTTGACACCCTTAGGACTTCTATTCTTGCTCCATCGCGGTGTTAGCTGGACCTTCTTGACCCACGTGCTTAAGTGTCGCGGAGTTCAGCACTGGGGAGGCTCGAAGGTTCGATCGACTACTGCTTCCGATTATACTGACCGAGATTTCCTAAGTTTCAACAGGCAAATGCCGGTATGGTACCTAGACAGGCTTCTTCTGCCCCAGATGATTGCTCGCCGAAAGATGTCATTCCGTAAACGTTGTACGAGCGTGGGTCGTTGGTGCCTGTCCAATCCGCGTAATGAAATTTAAAAAAGAATCACAACAACAATAACTGGTATAGCCATGAATTGTTTAGCAGGAATAATATAGTCAACTTAATTGTGTAATGACGATACTTCATTACAAATTTTGGTGAATAAAAACTACAACCTATACAGTTGATTCTGTCAGTTCAAATCATTGTAGATTAAGTTGGCTATCGCAAAGATGACGAGTATCAGTTCGTAGAGCATTTATAGCTTCGTATTGGGGAGGTTTTTCTTCAGTCACACGAGGCAAATTCCGTGATAGTACTTTCAGGTTAGGCGTTGCCAACTCCTTTCCGCATCCTTTTCCCTACTCGATTTCGGTCTAAGCTGAGACGTCTCATGGCCATAAAATTCAAATTCTCATTTTCGTTAATATTGCCTTGATGTTTCCGACGAAGATTGAAGTATTTTCTAAGTAAACAAAAAGTCTGATCTGGACACGTTAGATAGGAAAAGCCGTAGCTCACTGTATTCGGTTGGTCCTATTAAACTTCATAAAGTGCTAAAAGATGAAGGAAAAAACTTACAATCGATAGGAGTCACAGAAAGATTTAAAAGAAAATTGAGCCAGCATTGAAGCCTGTCTGCACTGGCATGATCTCAATATCGTTACCAAGAATCGTTCGAATACATGTCAAAAATTGTAGTACAGCTTAGCTTATAAAGATAGGGTGATTCTAACATTTATAGAGCCAATAACGTGACAGAAAAAGAAATAGCTATATACCAAACTGAACAGAGCCGCTGCATCCTGTCTAAAGAGGAAATTTCAGGCTGGGCAAAACACATTGAAAATAACATACGGTTCTGTCTTATAAGTTTATTAAACAGTGTTAATAAAGTCACAACACTCGATGTCAAGGAATCATTTACTGTATTGCGTATGGCAGCCTCTCAACTAAAAAAAAAGTATCAATTAACCAAGCAGAACATATAAATTGAGCAAGGACGCAGCTGCCATATTGCTTGCTTACAGGTCCACATCTATTATTGTTCACTTGCACGTAGGCCTGCTTGGACTTCAATCCTCCTCCAAGCTCTTACAGATGGTATATTTAATGTAAGTTTTAACCTTCACCGCTTAGCCCCTAACGAAGCTTGATGAGATCATGAAAGATATAGTGAGTTTGGCTTTATCATGCGCTGGAAGGGCTTTTGTATTTATTTCATAACTCTAGAAGGTGGTCCGTTGTGTCTATAAGATACAAACATTTAAGCTTATTTGTAGTCATTTATCTGGTAGCAACGGATATTATCTATGTATATGAGTGAAAATTTGTCTAAATAAATAATAATTTGACGGCCCCTTTATGTTTTGACCCAAACTGCTTCAAAACTTTTTTTTAAGGAGGACCTGAAATTGTTTTGATGTCTTCACGTTTGTTTCTTGAATTCCAATGTATAGCCAATAAATTAAATGTGTAACATGTATGTGCATGACACCTCCTACATGTATAAGATCATGTGATTACGGTGTGAACCCAATTTTTTATTACTTTAATTTTAAAATTTTGGCCACAATATGTTCATTACTGTAATGAAACAACTACAAGTTTCAAATATATTCAATATCAAAGACGAAGGAAAGAGCAATTGAAGGTCAATATAAGGTGAAAAGATAGAAATGTACTTACAGTTTATTTGTTCCAGAGGACTTGAGCGGATGCTCCAGTCTCCTTACACAGTCAGTACTTCAAAGCACGCCGCCTGTGAAGGCTTTATATTCATGGTTTACGCGCAAAAATGAAACCTGGTCTAAATCTTCAATAACTCTGAACTTCCCGTTTGCACGGCATTTTCAATACATATTCTTACACGATCCCCTCCTGAAATTTTTACACGCAATACAGTAGTCAATTGTTTCAAACCGGATGCGTCGTCCGCTGCGTGGCGCCACTATCTCTTTAGTCGTTCATTTTGCACGTCCACATGACTAGAACCACTCATAGTTCGAAATATTAAAACTGTTCCCTGAAGTTCTTTGTGTTTTCTCGTCAGGAACAAATAAGCTGTAAGTAAATTCCTTCCTTTTTATCTTAAATTATCGAAAGTGTATTCAATATATAGATATTATTGCTGGGGGGATGCTTTAAAATGACTTTGTGTTGTTGGCTGGAGTCCCCTTTGATGAGATCACTGGAATAAATTTGTGATCTTATCTAAGGACTTTTAAACTACAAACATTCTAAATTTAATACAAGGTCCTCACTGCCCTGTACTAACCCAGAATAGTCTCCATGTTGAAAAACAGATGAAGGAAGCTGTCCGTAACTGTTGTTCATTCAGTTACGTAAACAAAAAATAGTACTACTGAATCCATCTTCTATAGTGTACGGCCTGCCTAAAATTGGCAAACAGTGTGTTCCCTTCAGACCTGTCATCTCAGGATAAAAGCATCCTGCATATTTGGTGGCTATATATATTTCTAAATATAAGGAATAATAAATACACTTCTAAAATATTAGGCTAAGGTACAGGTGCGTATGCTTCCTAAAATAAAATGACCTCTGTTGATGTTGATATGTACAATTCGATTCCTCTTGATCTCCTACACGTATTTGATCAAAATCAAATATTCTGAACGAGAGATCGATTAAATATCGAGTTAATTCAAGTTTGCATTCCTACAATTTGAAAACAAAATTTACATTCAAAAATTGTATATGTAGGCTAACATGGTTATGGACCGTTTAGGTTCTTCAATCTTTTCCAAACCTGAGGTGCGTTTTATAAAGTATATCTGATATGTGGATGACTGCTTAATCTATAAACCGGAAGCTGAATCCGATTGATTTTCCTTTTTCATAGTCTTAATTTGGTCCACACCAAAATAACATGAAGTGAAAATAAAATAATATTTAAGTAATAAGAATAACTTCCTAGATTTAACCATAACAAGATGCAACAATAGAATACATACAATATATCCGTATACAGATAACCTACTATAGGCGCAATATACATTCACCAAAACTCGTCATTCATTCTTACTATAAAGGCTAATATTTGGAAGAATTTATCCCTCCGACTATATATATTGTGTTCCAGTGAAGATTCTCTCTCTCAGTAAATTAACTACAATTTTTCTCTAAGTATGAAGCCTGGATGGAACTAATAACATTTTTTTTTCGAAATTAGCGTAATTGTACGAAAAACTCATTCATAACTACCCATCACAAAAATTATCTTAAATACGTTAGTTTACTGATATACCCCTTAAAGCATATTGTTCCTTATAATCTAAGAATTGTTAAGGATTGCTAAAATTCCATATAAGCATCACCATTATTCAACAGTTTTCGTAAACGTTTGGGAATGCTTGCGACAGACTTTTTTCGACGATGCCCACAGTCTTCCGGCAGTAATATGCTTTCCATGGACGAAAATTCAACTCTTCCTTCAGAACAGTTCTGATTGTGTGCCGGATTAAATCACTTTCGCGAGATGCCTGTCTGTTATTTCTGACGACTTTGAATAAACATTTCCAAAAACACTTGCACATTTTCCCCCGTCCTGGATGTTGGACGGGGGGGGGGGGGGGCACGTCTCCTAACATCTGCTACAGAACCTGTGTCTATTAGCTTCGAATGCCATACTTCGTACCAGGATGCTAGCTGAGCCCGCTCACGCAAGGTTAGGCGTTGCGCCATGATCCGCCACGGATACTTGCAATGACAGTAACGAGATATAATATAATAAATTCTCAGATTATAGGGAACAAAGTGCTTTTTGTTTCATGAAAATCGGTTAAGTATTAAAAAAGTTATAAACAATTTTCAATGGGGAGTTAATTCCCGCCCGCCCTGTAGGCGTGAAAAAAAAAAGAAACTCAAATTGCTAATTAGGATTTAAAAAAGTGTTACCTCCTTTTAACCCTGTTTCTAATTAGTCGAAGCATCAACAGAATGAAAAACACGTTATGGAATCTTCATGTATTTTCTACAAGCTTAAATCAAATACTGACATATCGGTGAAAGAAACCTGTTACATACCGTGTTTACTCTCATCTAATGGGCACCTCAATTTTAAAAGCTTAAAATTAAAAAAAAAAAAAGTTTACTGGTAATTGTAACGCGCAGCTGCAAAGCAGGTGGAAAAGTTACCGCATACAACAAGAAGTTAAAGTTGTAGATTTTAATGGTATTATTGCTGGTATTAAGATATATGGTTACATTACTTTTTTTCTTCCATCTTTTGATGAAGTCAAACTCACTTTATTAACGACAGTGCCTACAAAAATACGGTGTCGGTAGTATATGGCAACAAATGACAAGGTAAACCAAAATAAAGTACGAAAGCGAGGACAAGCAACGAGCTAACCAGAACAGAGCCGAAGAACACGCAGGGAGCATTTTCGAATCTGCATAAGAATCTAGTGCGCCATCGATTCTAATGCGCACCCTGATTTTGGAGAAAAAATTCGGCTGAAAAAGGTGCGCATTACATTCGAGTAAATACGGTAGTGTCTAGAAACCCATCTCTTAGTTCTTAAAGAATCTTGGCTGCCTTTACTTGTTACATGACCAATACAAATTAGGATGTACTTGTATACACACGCGTATCAGGAAGACAGAAATTTTCAGTTCGTTGATAACTGCATTCATTTTTTTAAACGTTTTAAATATTTACTATGTTCATATACTGTAATTTATGATTACAAAATATACAATCACAAAATTCTAATAGTAAGGTGTTTTTTTTATTAATTAATTAGCAGATTCTTCCCTTCCATATTAACAAGTCCTTGATACTTAGAAATTGCTCACTTTAAAATTTAGTAACTCTGCTATTTTCAAAATTATGATGGCTTCATAAATAGTCTCTTTATTTCTTTGTCTTCATTAGTTTCTTTCCTTATCTTTCGTACTAGTTTGTCGTTCTTCATTTATAAGCGTTTGGTCTTAACTCGTCTCGACTTCTTATTCGAATTTCGTGATTTCAGAACCAGATCCCTCAACTCGAGGTTGCTGTCTGTTTCACCTCTTGCAACCTGTTTAAACACTTCTCCGCTTTCAATCGAGAGACCTGTTTATTTTCGCTTATTTTCTTCGTCGTTCGTTAACTGTGACCTTTCCCTGGCATTCGCGTGCACTTTTCCATAAAAGTTTTAGCGATTTTCTTCGCCGTTAAACGTGGTCCCTCCGTCTTCTCCCACAACTCCATAGCACGATACCCTTCATAAGTTATATTCCTTGTTAGGTTGCAATTATCTCCCACTCTCAGCGTAAACCTACTGTTCTTGACATAATAATAATAAATAAAATTTTAATTTACTTTAGTGTAATTTGAGTGGATTGGTTTATCCTAATGTCTAAGTGTTTGTGAGAGATTGATCAACTGTTTTGTGTTTTAGGGTATGCTTGCATCTTGTATTTGTACTTTGCAGTAATATGCATTAAGAATAAGTTCTAATACTCATTTTTGGTACACGACACAAAATAAATAAATCAAGAAATAGTATTTTCTCGCTCTATTTGGTCGCTTCCTTAAGTGATATTTCAAAGGTAAGGGAATAGATTTAGAGGAGCTGACCATCAAACGTGCTCAGCTTCTCAAACCTTATTCTTTCACCTTCGAAATCCCGTCTAAAGAAATGGACGTATGGAGCTTTGAACATATTAGCGGTCCTAGTTGTGACGTTTTCTTTCTACATGGGGATCTGCAAAATGCCAGCCAAAGTGTCTTAGAATTCTTTTGAAGTGATTCTCAGTGAGACGGATGTGAACTAACGCCTCAATGATAAACTGATTTTTATTTATTTATTTTTTACATTGTACATATTTATTGACGTACATGTTATGCGACCAAGGTCAGGGGGAAAAGATAAAGACAATTATGTAGTAGTAGGAGTAAGTAATACATTTTAATTGTATGTTAATTCCTGAGAGACTCGTGTACTTGCTGTTTCAGAAATGTCGACAAGAGTCCAAAGAAAATGAAGAGATGACCGCTAAACAGATGGGTTTGTTAGCTCCAAACACACCACCTCCACCACCGCTTTTGTCAATAAATGAAATAGGAAAGTCGTCCAACAAAACACCGGTTTCAACGACCTCAGCAGTGGCTTCCAAAATGCCCAAACTCCAAAGGTTACCGCGGGCTGGAGAATCAGGAACCAATGGCAGCGTAAGCACTACCAGTACTTGTCCTCCAATGCCGCAGCTGTTCCGTGAACAACCAGTTGCTACAAATACTGTCAGTAGACCATCTCCCATTGGAACAACCACTACTACTACTACCCCCACAACGACCACTGTTCGAAGCATTGTGTGTACCTCCAGTACGACCGTGGTTACAACTACCAGTACCACTAGTGGTAGCATTGCCCCTACAAAAGTACCTGCTAGTCAAAAAATACCTATTCAAACCATTGTTTCTATAAAAGGCAAAAAGTATATCGTTGTTGCAAAGGATGGTGAATCAGTGACCGCTAGTAGCACTCAAAATACGTCTTCACATACAGTTTCAACCTCTAGTGTTAATTCATCACAAATGAATGGACTGAAAACCGGCTCGTTCAAACCGATCCAGCCTCGTCCAACATCGGGTGCACCTACCATTACAACGCCAGCGTTAGTGACTCAACCGTCGGCAGTTGTAGGACAAAGCAGTCAGTTGGGGATGAATGCACCGTTATTATCAGCTAACACTTCAGGAGCCATTATGATGAAGCAGCCAAATACAGGGAGTATATTGCTAGTACCAGTGTCTGGGCCGAAAAAGGAAACGAATCAGCAACAGTTTCTGATTTTAAATAATACCTGTAAAATTCAGTCGTCGAACGTTTTAGTCAATCAGAGTTCACTTCTGAAGGGTAGTCAGTCAATGCAAATGCAGCCAGCACAACGTATTCAACTTTCACTGCCGTCAACTCAAATTCCGCAAGCTGTACCAACGTATACCAATGTGGATAATACGTCTCCCATGGAAGACTCATCAGACAACCAGGAGCTAGAGAAGTGAGTATTCATTGAGCGAGTAGATTATTATCTAAGAGCTCTTTTAAACCGTGGGGGGTTTTATCTAGTAGTGTTACTGATAACAATTTCCGTATAGTGTTCAGTAAGGAGGGCGCATACGTAGGTAAGGAAGTGTAAATTCAAGAATACAAGTTTTAGTAATGAACCACTGGTTACAAATATATATTTTTTTAATTAAGTGAATGAAAATATAAACCACAAGTTTGTCCAAAGAAAATTCGTAGCACCTTTAAACAGAAAAACTTCAGCATGTGTACGGACAGTTACCAATAATATTGCAGTGTTCGAGACAGATAATAGTTGATTTTGGATATCTGTAAGCCATGGAAACTTAGTTTTTTGTAGAGTACCCCTTTGGCGTTTAGTTCCGTATTGTGTGTACACTAATCTGTCATTGCTGTATAACTATAAGTTTTGTGCTTTTTGCTTCTATTTCGTTCTTATTTTGCAGAACCCCCATTTGTTCGTCTTTCTTCACATAATAATGAGAATCTTTTGGGGTGTATTCTGAACCGGTTAAATCTTATACTATAAAATCAGTAAATGGAAACTTTTACTAATGTCTCGTGGCATTCTGAATTTATTTATGGCTTTTGAGGAACGTAGGTCTCATGCTTCATGTTTTTAGAGTTAATGTATTATAATATATGAAACTAAACATCGAGCGGCCGTAGCTCAGTTGGTTAGAACCTTTGCTTAGCAATCGGAAAGGTCCTGGGAACGATCCCAGTGGTCGCCCATCCTGACTGAAGTTTTCCCATGGTTTTTCATCAGTCACACCAGGCAAATGCTGGGATGGTACCTACAAACTAGGCCCTGGCATACCACCTTCCAACATTCTCTTCCACCCAATCCTGGCCTGAGATGCCTAAAGACCATAAACAAAAATTCAAACTAATCGTACAGTATTCCATCTTCTGAAATGTCTGCATATTTAAGTTACTTGTAGATATCAAATCTTGTCCTTGTATTATGAAAGCAATGTAGTAGAAGTTAGTATTTCATTCTAAGATATCCACTGAATGCTTGAGATGATAAAGGTTGGGACGAAGGGCAAATTGGATCATCGTGTGAGTAAGAGAAGAGAACAATAGGTTGAATGTAGTTCCTGAGCGTGAGAAAATACACCTCTGCGTTTGCATGACTTGGTTTCTTATACCACAGTCAGTTACGCTGTTGTGAAGCCAATCCAGGCTACAAAAGGCAAATCGGAGAGAATGCTCTGAATATTTCTCGTTGCTGTACATAAGGTAAGATGAAGATTGGTATTTCATTTCAATTTCATGAGTTAATGACCCTCTTTTAATGTTGAGAAAGGACGAGCCAAATCTCCGATTTTCGGCTTAGTTTTTAATACTTTATAAAATTTGGTAATTGTTAATAATTATAATTCAGTGTTTTGATTTTAGTTCAGTGTGATAAATGAATGTTTAGGAATTACTTTTCCATGGATGATATAATTGAAACAGTTACGTTCTATCTAGAACGACAAAGTAAGTATTCTCTGTTTTTCTCAAAGTACATCTAATTTCAGTGTCTAGGAATAGTAAAGTGTTTGCTCATTCGTATTTGTACATCAGTAGTTGAATGTAAGGTCTCCAAAGTAAGTTGGAGGGTCCGTTCATGCGTGATTATTTCTAAGCATTTTCTTTCAAAGGGGTTCTTCCAAGTTGCCTCTTGTTACAATAGGTTTTTTTTCTTCTAATTTTTATTACAATAATACCCCGTTAATTCGAGCTAATAGGGGTCGAGGTCTGTTCGGATTAGCGAAATTCCGAATTATCTGAACTAGTCACGTCCAGAAAGTAAGTTCCGTTTGGTAATAAAAACAAAACGAGTACAGATACAGACAAGCTATTCATTGCAAAACAAACTGCAGTATGTACACTATATTTTTCCACATAGTTCCCACCATTTTGGAGGCGCTTGTCATAGCGTGGCACAAGTTTTTGTATGTCGTCATCATAAAACGTTGCCGCCTGTGTTGTCAGCCAGGTGGTATGTCCTTTGAGTTCGTCATCGTTGTTGAATTTTTGTCCACCAAGGAACGTTTTCTCGTGAAAAAAGAGATGGAAGTCGCTAGGGGCGAGGTCAGGCAGGACTGTAGGGTGGGTAGTCAAAAACGGTCTAGCCAAAGTTCTGTAAGAGTTATTGTGTCTTGATCACGTCCGTCATTAAACTGTCAGACCCACTGCCTTACCATTGAATCACTCATCGCATTTTCTCCGTACACTTCGCAAGTCTGTTGAAGAATGTCGGCTAGTTTCGTGTTCTTCGCATTCAGAAAACGAATGACATGTAATTTCACACGGGGCGGGATTTCCAATCAACTTCGCCATCCCACACACGCACTGTAAAGCGTACACAACAGACAGTGATCTCAAATCTCCTTCTCCTTGACTCTCAGTAACTACGGCGCATGAGCTGAACTGCGATGGCAGCGCTGCCGAGGCAACGGATAAAAACGGAACTTACTTTATGGACGTACAACGTGCGTAGGTTGTGTTTATAAACTGCAAGTGAAGAATAATTTATACCAAAGCATAGACAGACAGCATCCTTCCTGTATATTCCAGATTATTAAAAATCATGAGAAAAGGAGATCAAAGAATATAAATTTGGCAGTGTAGCCATCGGCTAATGTGAATTTTGGACTACATTACAAGTCGGGATAATACATGGAAACAGAATACAAAAGAAGATTTAACCCAGAAAACTCTTTAACCGTGTTCGGATTAGCAGGGTCCTCTGTGGGTATGACTAAATCATTTTTCGAACTCGTACTGTCTGACTGAAAGTAAAAATTGCAGTCAGTTGTTAAAATGTGAAGCACTTCCAACGTAGTATAAATGCGTCGTATTTAGCAATTACAGTCCTGGCCGCTGTAACAATATTCTAAATCCCCCAACAATGAGAAATTGTTCGGGAGGTGTTTTTTTTTTTTTAATTTCCCCCACCCCACCCCAAAGAATGTGCTTAGTAAATGGGTATACTGCTATGTATTTGGTTAATATATTAGTGTATAGCTCGTTGCTTCGGTATGTTATGCCCGTGAATTTCAAGGTATGCGTGGGTATGCCCATGAGAAATGTCAAATAATGAGAAATATTAAAAGTGTAGTTGGTATATGAATATTTGGCTTGCTCATCAAAGATAATATTACATAACGGATGCGCATTATTTTGTTCTAATTGAATAATAATTATTAAGTAGGATATATTCATGATACAGTACAGCTATGGACAAAGGTTTTGACTCATGTGCTTTGAGAATATTACCGAAATTCGCATCGATGTCTCCCTCTCGCGTGCGACATCTATTAACGAAATTTAAAATTAGGGATAATAGGCAGTGGGCTACAAAAATATCTTGTCTATGGGATAAAACGAGGGAACTGTGCAACTTCTTGCTTTATAATCATGTGACGGGAATTCAGTGATAATAACATGACTGAGAGATGAAGAAAGGAAGAGAGATCATTCGCGGTCAGGACATCTTGTCCCTGTAATTGAGGAGACTTTGCGAGCTAATGGCAAACTTACACTTTGGAGTTGGAAGAACAGTTTCATCTTTTACATTACACAGTCAGGGACATTGTCCACGGAAGCTTCGGGAAATGTGTAGCAAGTGATTCCATTCGCACAGTGTAGTTAGTCATTTTGAATATGTGTTATGCAGGATTGAAAGGGTACTGAAACTTGAAGCTGCTGCCACCTAGTAGTCAAGGTTTGAATTTCATTTAAGCCAAAAAGCAATTCAATATCGCGAATACCAGATTAGATATTAATTAGGGAACTTTTTACTTTCTGACTTCCCCTCGTATTTATTTCTGAAAGAAGAAAAGTCTCCTAGATAGATGCATGAAAGTGTTTGTTCATAGGTGTCCAAGACTTTAATAATTATCATTGGTTAGACATTTAATATGCTGCAGTGTGATATGGAATAATTTCGTATTTGAACAGTCTGAAGATTATCACACTGTTGAGTTGTTCAAAAGGTCAGTAAAAGAGTAATGAATCTGTACATGATATATCAAGGTTTCAGAATGTGTATGTAAAAAATGTAGTGTATTTAAATAATAAACTTTTTTCGCCTAATTTAACATGTTACTGACAGTAGACGTACACATATGTTGACACAGATATCTTCGTTCATGCTTCTCTTAGTGTTTGTATTATTATTATTACCGTAGAACTTAGGGCAGAAAATTACAGGTACATTGAATTGTAATATGCATATCTTGATATGCTTTAGTTGCAAAAGATTGAATGTGTTGTTAACTTCGTTGCAAGTGTCTGGACAAGATTCAATGTAAATATTTAAGCCAGGAAAAACGGCTTTTTATTTCAGTTGATAGCATGACAGTGTGTTTCGTGGTAACTGTAATATTTTTCGTTTGTTTTTTTCCAGTGAGAGCCTTTTTTCCAAAGATTTTTGCTGCAGCGTTTACGGAACATGGATATACGACGTTAATAATCAGGTGGAACAGGTCTTTTATCTAGTCTAGTATAGGAATAATATGTAGTGCATTCTCTTCCCCTTCCCCAAAGCGTACGATGCATCAGAAAAATCAATGTTGAGTAAGTTTTCGTGATGACTGTTTCTTTTGCCTCTTGCTTTCATTTCAGAGCGCTTAATATTTTGGTTGCTTGTTCTTGTCTGATTTCAGTGGATTTGATGACATCACAAAGAAGAGGAAAATACTTTCTTCGGAAAAGCCATGTCCGAAGAGGTTCAAGAGGCTACACGATTCTGACGTTTCAAGTAGTCGCACCAATCCGTTTGCGCAACACTTTATGAGAAATTTAAGTGCTGGCTACGATGCATTGCTACAAGTTTTCCATTATTTGAAAGTACAGGAGTTACTTCGGGCTGCTCGTGTGTGCCGTATGTGGAGGGACTTAGCTGGACATCCAACATTGGTTAGCATTTTCTTTTATTGTCTTTTTACTTTAAATGTAAGTTTTTAGATGTTGTTAATTAGTCAGGTGGCCACTTTATGTGTGACTGAGTCATGGAATTAAAATATGGAGTATTAAAGAATGGACTGTGTGTTGCTCTACGTTAAGTTTGTTGCCATGGTAACGAGTGTGCCCCGTATCCAAGTAAATGGCAGAGTCGTACATTTATGTGGCATCACAAATCAGTATATTCAACGTGTGTAGGGATCACTTTACTTAGAAGGTAAAGTGTCATTCATCGTCAAATCATCCACTCACACACACACAAAAAAAAGTGAAAATGTCACCACAGAGTTGGATGAAACTTGATATGCTTATAGAATTTCTGACGCTGAGTCCAAAAATGTAATTTGTACTGAAATCGGTGCTGGGTTCAAAAGTTACGAAGGTTCAAAATGGTGGCAAAAAAAAAATGGCCCAAAACGTGCGCGCGACACCCACATTAAAATAGAAAAAAAAAAGAGGGTAACTTTCTTTGTATTTATTCTAGACACTTCAGTTTTGTGTTATGGTATCAGAATGAAATGAGCTGTTGTTTAGAGTGTAATGTATATAGCGCAGAGTAGCAGGTCAGGTTGCTCTTTGAAGAATTACGAATTCAACCTGGTATTTCACCACCGGGCCTCACCTTTAATTGTGACAAAAATTGTTGTACAGATAGCTGGTAACCTGTACTTGCACCATGCCAAAAACTGTTATGGAGAAACCAGGGGAAGTGAATGAAGAAATGTTTTTGTTAATACAATTATCTCTAAACACGTTGCGCGTACCTATTTGTAAGCATACAAAAGTGTCAACTAGTTATTGTTTTACAGAATGAAGCAAAAATCTGGATATGAACTCAGAATATTCTTGTGCACCATAAGTGGATGTAAGACAAATTACTAACTAAAGAACACAAAAATTATTGAGTGATGAAATATCAAAATGTAAGTTGGGTACCTCAGGATTCATTTAGGTTCTGATGCGAACTACTTCCACATGGTTGAAACTAATTCACTTGACTTAGTACTCAGTTTAGAAGTTCTTTTTGTTATTGTACTGATGTCAACTTCACAGAGAATGTGGGTAAGTGGAACACAGCAGGTATCCCTGTGTGGTCAGTAGAAGGAGGGTGAAGGCCCATGGGGATGGGGAAATTGAATGGTGGTATCTCCTGCTGCATGAATTTCGGTGACAAATCCAACATACCAGTCGTCAGTATATGCACATGCAACATAATTGTTCAGAGAAGGAAGTGTTGGAGATTTTGCGGAGGACCAAAGCAGGAAGATGCACTGAACTGCTCGTCAGCACTTGTTCTTTTAGCACTGATGGTTAATGGGGCAGTTGGCTCGAAGTAATGCATACTATGTGTTGTTGCTAGTGTAAAGCACTTGTAGAAGTCATTACGAACAATACAATAGTCTTTGACACACAGAAAAATATGATGCCTTCAATGTTGTGCTTGCAATAGTTCTATATTTGGTGTTGTACTTTGCTTTTCCACTGGCCTTTGTAGACTGGCCTTGTCCACAAACCTTTTCACCGTGCCGCCTATCCCATCACAGGGTGACTTTCCATGTATTGTAGCGAAAAAAACTCATCTTCGTGATGGCATAAGTTTAGGAATGGCTTACAGTTCTTTTGTTGTGCAGCGCACCCATCAGTGAAATACTCCACACTTTCTACTCTAGTGTACCTTTCTTTAATATTTTGGTTTGCAGAACACTGGAAGCAGTGGTTTTAACGAATCGGTGGTGAAATACACGGCTGCATTCGGCGTTGTCATCTGTACCTGACCTGCTAATCTGAGGTGTTAATGCACACGATAGCTCATTTCCTTCTGAATACCATAAAACAAAATTGAAGCCTCTAGGACAAATACAAACAAAGGTGTTTTTTATTATTATTATTATTTTAGGGTGTCGAGCGTACGTTTTTGACCATTTTTTTCACCATTTTGAACCCCATAACCGATTTCAGTGCACTTTACATTTCTGGAATCAACATAAGCAATTCTCTCCATATATCAAATATCATTAAAATCTGAGATGGTGTGGTGACATGCCGTGGATGATCTGACATGAAATGACCTTACAGTGAAATAATTTTGTATATTCACCAATTGTAAGTGTGGCGGTAAGCGACGCGCATGGTGCACAAAGAAAGGAAGACTAATACATGAATAGCTTTCTCCCCTCCTTCGGTGATGAGTTTAAAGTAGCGTCTCAAGAGAGTAATTTAATCCGGAATCAGGAACCGAAGATCTGAAAAATTGCTTCAATACATGTGTGTCTCAGCTCCAGTTTCTTCCTCCACTAATGTGTTGTTCGTTATGATTCCATCTTGTTTTCTACATATAAAAGAGTACGGGAAAGGTGAGCAAAAAATCTCGTGTAGGGGGAATGAAAGTGAAAAAGGGCAAGTCTTTTAATCTCTTGACAGTGATAACGAAAAGTATGCAGAAGCAAAATTGGCACAACTTAGCGGTCACACTATTCCATATAATGAGTATAGTCCGTGTCTAATCTTTTATATCAATTGTAAGAGTGTGAAGTCTTATTTGATTGTTTAATTGTTTACATATACAGATGCTTATCAGAATAATGGAAACACCTGTAGTTGGCAACACGTCAGATGTATGGGTTGGCAGTGGTGTCGTGGCGACCGCAGCGCCGGACTGCTGGTGGTGGTATGTTAGGTCGGTCTCCATACTACGTCAGGCGTCGTGGAACAGGAGTGTGCAGTGGCTGCAGCAGACGGAGATAGTGTAAAATGGGAGACCTCTCAGAGTTCAAAGAGGGCAAATTGTTGGTGCGCGGTTATGTGGAGTGAGTGTGACGGCAGTGGCTAGTGTGTTAGGTGTGTCGCCAGGGACAGTGTCGAAGGTGATGACGGCCTACACAACACACGGGAAAACCACATCGGGGAAGCGGAACAGTGGGCGGAAGAAAAGCATCAGTGACAGGGCACGCCGGGTATTAAAGCGCATTGTCACGCGGAACCGTCGTGCCACTGCGGCGCAAGTGACGGAGGAACTCAATCAGCACCTCCCCCAACCTGTTTCGACAATCACAGTCCGCCGCGAATTACATGACATGAACTTACGGGGTCGTGTTGCACGGGCCAAACCTCTCATCAGGGACCAGAACGCTTTAGCACGCCTCAAATGGTGCCGCGACCATGTAACTTGGACCGTTGACGACTGGAAACGTGTGGTATGGTCGGATGAGTCACCATTCACCCTATTCCAAACCACGGGCCGTGTTTATGTGTGGAGAACGCCCAAAGAAGCGTATGATCTGCAGTGTCTCCGCCCAACTGTGAAACATGGCGGCGGCACGGTGATGCTGTGCGCCGCAATATCATGGTTTTCATTGGGTCCTGTGGTCACACTTCGCGGACGCATCACTGCCAACGATTATGTCGCAATTTTAGGAGACCACTTGCATCCTATGGTCCGGATGTTGTTCCCGGACAATGACGCCATATTCCAGGATGATAATGCACCCATTCACACAGCTGGAGTTGTTGCAGCGTGGTTTGAGGAACATCGGGATGAAGTTCAACACCTCCCCTGGCCCGCCCAATCCCCAGATCTCAACATAATTGAACATCTGTGGTCCATCTTGGAAACACGACTCCGGCGACGATTTCCACCTCCATCCTCTCTCACAGAACTGGCCGATGCCCTGCACGAGGAATGGTGTAATATTCCACTTGCTACCATTCACGACCTCTATGCCTCCAT
>JAGDQP010008835.1:3552-13896 GCA_022664845.1 Lepisma saccharinum | reverse complement strand
ATCTGTATATCCCGTATATATTTTCTTCGACATAATGTTAAAAATAATGTCAATAGAAAATATACCATCGGGTCAGGTTTCGTCGTGTAATTATGTTTAACAAATAAAATTTTGTCATGTCAGGAACAACTTGAATACTATGACAGTTTCTATTTGATATCCATTTCTGACGTCAGCTGGAGAGATAATGATTGTCAGATCTCGTACAGAGTATCCTGCTATTTGTATATAAAGTACATCAGTAAATTTCTTATTTGTGTCATTTTGATTTCTTCGAAATTAGTTATGTTCTCGAATTTGAATTTTGAATTGACATTTTAAGACCTTTAGGCAACTTTGGCTAGGGCCAATTATGTCTTAGTGTTTGCTCAAATAGTTTGGTGGTATTATGGAGACATATTAGAGGAGAGAATATTAATTAATCGAAAAAATCCGTGTACCTCAGTGTGAATATTTTGACAGTGGTCCTTAATCACACGCTGAAAAGCTCCCATGACTAAATTTAGTTAAAAGCTTTCACATCGCAAGTGAGTGATACGAAGGTGATTCGACAAATACGTTACACTCTGCTATTGAAACATAATTGTATTGTATTTGTATAGGTGAAAACGAACATCTTGCTCTAGTTTTCCGTATAGTTCACAATTGAGAATTTTATTTTAAGGTCTTTAAGTAACTTTGGCGCTGGCCGGATGGATGATGGTGGGAGAATTGGTGGAATGAAGAAAGTAGGAAGAAGCGGGAGAACTCACGCACATGCTGTTTGTTGGCACAAGCCGGGATCGAACCAGGTACTAAAGGTGAACGATCTACCACTGTACCAGTGTGTGACTAAACGATATTCCCCGAAGATGGAAATTGCTGCTTGATCAGTTATCACAGCTAAAGCTCACTTTTCGCCAACTCATCGATTGCAAATCTTTATACCCTTTATAATACAACTTCTTTCAGCTTGCCAAAAATGTGATCATCACAAAGAAGATCGGGAGTGTGGGACAGATGTTACTATTCCTACTATCTAAAGCAGCATCCACCATCCTATTCCTACTATCCTGATCTTTATCCGTGTATAATGGCACCTTTGGGAAACTAAAGCAAGATATGAGGCGACCAGATTTGTATCTTCAGGAACTACAAAGTTCGGTTATACGTTCAGAGAAATGTTTACAGAAATAAGTAAATACAGTTCTTTTTAAGTATAAAATGGTAAAGAGTGTAATTTATTTCTGAAATCATCTTCAGAAATTACGTTTAGCTTCCATTTCAGGATCACATCAGGCACGTACCTAGTAGTTGGTTTTGGGGGTTCAGCACCTTCAAGGAGGGATCCGAGGTCGGTCTGGATGTGAAATTTACGTAAAATGCATATAATTTTGCCCAAAAAATACTAATTTCACAAAAAAATCTGAATAATTTTGCGGGGAGAGGATGTCCGGACTGCCAGGAACCCCCCCCCCCCCCCTTTGCGTACGTCCCTGGATCACATTTATGTTCCGTTTTGAATGCTAGAGCAGACTGACTCCCTTTCATTGGAGACAAGTCTGATATCAACATAGTTCAGAGAATGGTACGTGCTTAGAAGATGTAAGTGCTTAAGTGCTGTTAGTCTCAAATTTACACATGTAAAATTTTGATGAAAATACTAATTTTACATTTTATTTTTCGCAGTGGCGCACGGTGAGGATGAAAAATTCTATTGTAGCAGATTGGGAAGGATTTTCACTGGCTTTGAAACGAAATAGAACGGAACACTTAGATTTACGAAAAATGATTGTTCCGTCACAAACTGAAATGAAAATGTGGGAGAAGTTCTGTCAGGAGATAGGCTGTGCGACATACCTAAAGAGACTAGATCTGTGCCGTTGTCCGGCGTATGTTGTGGAGAATATATCAACAGCTTGTCCACAGCTTGAAGCCCTAAATGCTACAGCGTTAAGGTACTGTGCGTAATGATGTTTGTTTTTTGCTTTAGATGTTAAGAGAATAGTGCATGTGAAGTCAATTTATTGCACAATGACAGACAAAGAGTTATTTCCGTGTATTGAACAAGGTAGTGAAATGATGAATAAATATTTCGAAACTGTGTTATGGGCCAAGCAGTCGATTATAATGGATTTGTAGTCTTATCTCTCAAGTGTGCGATAAAATGAAGAAAATTTGGAAAGATTCCATCAACAGTGATACATTTAATTTGAATACATTCAATTGTATTTTACATCACCCAAACTACAAGCAGTATGTATATCTTTAGAAAGCTGTACATCTTATTGTTGGTGACCCTCATGTTGACCATTTTATCTTGTAGTTGATTTTTTTTATTAGCAATTAGAAGTACATGAATGTAATAAATGGGGAAATAAGTAGTAATCTTTTACTCTTCATGCATTCAGAATTTTTTTCTGGTCAGTGAATGTGTCAGAAGATATGTTCCTTAAATGTTGGTATTCAAAGTTAGTAGAATAAACAAAGCAGGTAGTTTGTCGTTATTTCAACAATCTTACGACTAATTCCAAACTAAGGCTTCTGTATGGACCTAATTTTCTTTTTTCTTTTTTTTTCCTGCCCTATCCGTTTTCTGAACTTTACTGAATTGTTGAGTAGAATAATGGAAATTACAAAGTCTTCGTGGTCTGCTGGTGAATTTTCTATCAGTATTCGGGAAGTACGCAGGTCTTAGTCGAACTACTGGTCATCTGACTGCATCCCTCAGACTTAGGCCAGAAATACAGTAAATTAGATAAAGAGAGAATGGGGGTTACAGTCAGGATAGTGTATGGTTCATTCCATGTACAAAGCTGGAATCGTCTCTCTTTTGTCAGTTCCTCATATAATTGCGACAGCAAATCGACTTTCATAGAACAATAGTTGAAATCAAATCAGTACTTTGTAGATTTTTTTTCTCGTCCATAAACTGGAAATCACAATATAATACCTTGGTATTGTTACATGAGCTAAATCCATTTCTGTAATCTTCGTTCAGTAAGGTATACACAATTTTGTGTCATCCATTGTAGTAATCCAGGAAATATAAATATTAATCATCCATGCGGTAAGTGTTTCGTAACTTGAATAGAACTGACCGGTGAGTTTTTAGCGTGATTACCAGATACCAGTGTAGCAAATCGTCATTTTTTATTGAAATCTTAGCGTCTGAAACACCGACAAATACTTGTCTTATTACAGGACCACTTTTCAATACCATAATGTGACATCTTTCCTTTTGTCTTTGGATATTTCCATTGAAATAAGTAATGGTCATTCCATGCCAAATCACAACGAAAAAATAAAAGAAATCTTGACCTCATGATAATCCTGAGGAACAAAGTATATTTGAACGCTATAGAGGAAGACTGATCTATGTTCGTTTTACTACTTTCTTGGAAAATTAGCTTTTTAAGTGAAACGTTCCTGTCTTTCACATTGCTGCGAAGGGAATTAGTAGGATTACTCTTACACATATATCATTTGTAAATATATCCACAATAAAGAGCCGTTAAATAAATATATATATATATATCTAGTGTATAAAACTTATTTTCAACAAAAAAGAAAAAAATGGACTTGGATCAATTTTGTTCTATATTGCCCATTTGTACGATCAACAGTGATGCATAGGGCCGAAGGAATAAAATCATAACTTTTCTTGCAGGTAAGAGAATCGTCATGTAGGGCTTATTTTAAAGCTAAAAGAGTTCTCTTAATAATAATAATAATAATAATAATAATAGCGTTCTTTTAATTTAAAAAGACTGGTTTTCCTTGAATCGGATTTTCATTACAAGGTCATGTAATCTTTGACCTTTCAAATTTTCAAACCTGTACTTTTTTAATAATTTTGAAAAATATTAGAACCTTTACAGTGAGGTAACTCATTTAATATTGAAGAACATAAAACAGCAGAAAGCAATTACGAAATGTTCTCCCATGAATGGTAGAAAGACTGGACACTGGATACAAGATACACGATGCTTGTATGAAACAAATTCCAGTCAGTATCGGTAGCAGGGTGGGTGGTGAGCAAGTGGAAAGTGGAAGCATACAACACGTTTCGCTATTTGGACATGAAATGAAAGTTTGCCAAGTGTTGGGATAGTCACCCATTGAACGGAAGAAATGAAGACAACTAGAGTGTTATGCAAGTTAAATAAAGAAAATTATACAACAGTATACAGTTGTGCCCTTTAACCGCCGTCGACTGTCTCTCATATAACCTACATGCTTAGCACTAGCACATAAAAGTACTGCAATCATATTGTTTATTTATATTAGCTAAAATCGTTTGTTTATATTTATTGTATAAGAAATATCTATAATTCATTACTTTTTATCATGTATGTCTATGATTATTCCAAGAGATATTGGACATGTCATGTCATGTTATGCACCACACATATACTTTTCAAAATTATTAAAAATTTCTACTCAAACACTACTAACTCTCCAAGTTTCATGAAATTTGAAAATGGCAGGGCCAGTGGTCTCGTGATTTGTCATGGAATGCATTGACCCTAAAATAACATGACCCAAGAAATGTTTTTAATTTGTATATGGCTATTATATCCAATGATCTGTATTTGCTAGGTTCTTATTTACCGGTATTTCATCCAGTGGTTCGTCATTTTTGTGTCTGTGTTACGTTTGGTAATAGTAATGCTCTGTACATATATTACGTATGAGATATTTATTGGTACTTAATGCTGTTTCAGGTGTTCGGAGATTTCATTGGAACCACTTAGTAAACTGATACATCTTCAAGAATTAACATTACGCAGCATAAATTCTATAAGTCTGAAGAGTTCGTTATCATCTCTTCGAGATTTAACGAATCTTAGGCACTTGGTAAGTAATGGGTTCTTGATTCTTAACGTTGCTTTGTGTATTAGCCCTCTTTCAGTAAGACATTTCTGCTGTGTAGAATATTTTTTTATTATTATTATTATTTATACTTGTCGCTTTCAGGGCTTTCAGGAAGCTAGTTTTCTCTTTACGCTCGGTTTTCAACTTTTTCTATGTACTAGTTTGTTCGTGCTACTTTGGAAGAAATAAAGAAAACGATTTGTTTATGCCTGTGGCACGCATAGTGTAAGCTCTATGTCATAGCAGACTTATCCTTTTTTTATTTTTAAATTTCGTTTGTGGTTATAACCTAAGCTTTTACGACTGAAGGTGACATCCCTTGGCGATTGCTCTTCCGGGAAAGAAATGGAGAAGGTACCATCCAAGATCTTTGTTGAGATACCATCTTGACATTTGCGTGTGACCCTGAGAAAAGTCAGGATGGCCGACAAAATGACTTGAGACCCTAATGTCGATGTACGTGACGTTAACGATTGGGCCACGGGAACTGAGAGCATTGTCAGAATGATTTAGGTGATCGTATCAGATATAACCACCTTGGTACATATCCCAAATATATTAAGTGCTTTTTTTTTTAACTTAAAATTAAAATTGATTTATTTAAGCCAATTTTTTTTTTTACATCATCAAAATACAAGAAAATCAGGAACGCATGAAACGGTGACAACGTAGGGGAGGGGGTGATTTAGTTTTATGCTGAACTAGTGTAATATTTTAGACGTGGTTATATCTATATAATTATAATAATAATTCACAGCCATATTCAATCCATTACTGCATGAGGCCTCTCCCGGAGGGAGGAGTTGGCCTACTGCTCCCACGCTGATCAGACGTTGGGAGAGGAGGGCCGAAGCTCTCAACTGTGATCGCTACTGTCTTTTATTCACAGCAGCACCCCGATTGCATCACGATGCTGGGTGAACACCGTTCCACATACCCTCTTGCTGTGACAAAAAATCCCTTGGCAGAGGCGGGAATCGAACACGGAACCCCACGATCAGCAGTCAGTGACGATAACCACTAAACCAGCAGAACGATCTATGTATACATATAGGAAAAGGCCGTATAGGCAATATAATAGGTGAAATTAGATGAGATAGGAAAGGAATTGTACTTACGTAGTATCTTGACGAAGATCACGTTTACAATTACACACGTAACAATATACTAAAGTCACTTAAAATTGTCAGCATCTCCCATCCTCAGTTGTAGATGAGAAAAAAGTTCACTGAACACACGTGGAAAATTGCAGGAGATAGAAAAACAAAATATCTCACGTCCACATCAAAAACACTTAACGACGCTCTGCGCGCTCGCAAGTACTGATGAAAAACGAGTTTTGGAAATGGTGTTTTGTGTTGAAAATTGAGCTGGGTACAATAAATAATAATACAGTAATAACAAAAAAACTGAAACTCAGGAAGAGAAATGTAGTGAGGAAAGTGGAATACAGTAAAGAAACAGCAGTCGGAGAAAGTGGGATACAGTATAGGAAAGGTACCCCGAAAAATTTGGATTTAATATGGAAAACGGAGTCAGAGAAAGTGGAATATTGTATAGGAAACGCAATGAAAAGGGATTAGGTTGACAAGTCAGTCCCAAAAAGTGGGAGACATTATAGAAAAGGCTTTTGAAAAATGTGGGTGGGCAGAGGGGAAGGGGAAGTGTCAGTGTAGACGTGGAGAGAAGAAAGAAAAAGGTAACTAGGTTTAGACCAGGTTTCAGTTTAGCTCTCAAACCCGCTGTAATCTTTTTTTTTTTTTTTTTTGTAAGCGTTTTCTATACTGTCTCCCACTTTTTGTGATTGATTCGTCAACCTATTCCCTATTCATTGCTTTTCCTATTCAATATTCCACTTTCCA
The DNA here is from genome assembly GCA_022664845.1 of Lepisma saccharinum. Classification (NCBI taxonomy): domain Eukaryota; kingdom Metazoa; phylum Arthropoda; class Insecta; order Zygentoma; family Lepismatidae; genus Lepisma; species Lepisma saccharinum. The sequence goes on along the minus strand of JAGDQP010008835.1, from coordinate 7,177 downwards.
TACTAAATCCTACTGTTTCGGGGTGCGTTTTCTATACTGTATCCCACTTCCTTGACTACGTTTCCCTTACTGAGTCCCAGGTTATTATTATTATTATCGTACCCAGCTCATTTCAACACAAAACACCATTTCCAAAACCCTTTTCCCATCAGTACTTGCGCACGCGCAGAACGTTGTCAGTTGTTTTTGACGTGGACGTCAGCCAATTTTGTTTTTCTCTCCTCAAATTTTCCACGTGTGTTCGTTCAACTTTTTTTTTCTACAACTGAGGATGGCAGATTCTGACAATTTTAAGTAACTTTATGGTTAAAACTTTATTTTTATAAGGGCAAAGCTAGTAACTGTGGACTTCGGCCCGTACCGATTCGCCCTTTAGCATTAAAATCCACACCCATGATCCTGCCGGGACTCAAACCTGGGACCTTCGAGTCGTTGGCCTACCGCCGTAGACCACACGGCTATCCGGCCGGCATGTGACTTTATGGTTTATATTGTTAAGTGTGTAATTGTGAACGTGATCTTCAAGATACTACGTAAGTAAAACTCCTTTCCTATCTCTTCAAATTTCACCTATTATAAGGTAAATTTACAATAAAAAGGAAGGAATTTACTTATAGCTTATTTGTTCCATATGAGAACACACACAGTAATTAACATAAACGACTTCGATATTTCGGACTTTTAAAAGTCCTTAGTCCTGGCGGGAAAATAAATGACGGAGACGTGTAGTCATTTGTAGCACCTAGAATAACTTTCCCCTTTGCCAGAGAAGTGCTTTCCCCCTTATACTCTTGTGTTCAACTCATGCAGCATGAGCAAATAAATACTCATAAAATGATCATTTTCGTATTTTAACCTTCGCCATTTTGAGTAGGAGTAACCGATCTTTTTTTTTTTTTTTTCATCAAGTTCTTTCAAACGGTATATTACTTTACTCGACCCACCTTCCAACTTTTTTTTAGTTTGACCCTCACCTATCCCCTCGGGGAGAATGGAGTCAGAAGTGGATTTTTTAGCCCCCAAAAAAAAATGTTAGCCTTTCCAAATAATGGGAAATATATTTCTGCATTTTCTTATATTTACGTACGTTCGGAGAAAAGAGGGTGGGTAAATACTTTATAGATATATTGAAATTATGTTACCGATAGCTCATTGTCTGAAAACGAAATGTGAAAAGACAAAGAAGATATTGTAAATTCAGGTTCTAGAGCGTTAGATCCGGAGGATTAGAAATATATTGAAGAAGTTGTCGCCCTCTTGAAGTGCCGAGAATGTACAGAGGCAACTGGCCTTCATCAGACCGCATTTTGGCACTCTTTCTTTCTTTGACTACTACAAAGTAGAATTCCAAGGACTACCACTGACTACTGCAGTTGAGTTGCTTGAGACAGTCAGAAATGAACTAATACCGGGTCCAGTTGGAAAGGTGGTGGCAGAAAAGGGTGCATATGAATATGTCTTAGCAAGAAAATCGAGTACTGAAACTTCGGACTGGAGTGAGGCCAGTTCTGCAGGGAGATATAAGCGAGGAATTCAGAATGTTAAAAAAATATCTTTTCATTTACTGTAAGAGGTCTAATATGGAGTAACAACGAACTTAGCTGCACTTCATACTGTACTTATAATAAAATCGGATAATACAAAGTATTGAATAAAACCAGTTCTCGAAGTTGTGGGGGGACACGGCAATTTGGCGTACCCTTACCTTTTCCAGCCCACTTCGACCACCGAATAAAACCAAGGGTAAAAATTCCTCCCCGCTGTTTATATGATTTTTCAATGTTAGAGAAGAGGATCGTTTAGTGCGAAGTTCGTCAGATCCGTTCCAGTCAAGAGGCGAAGAAATATCTCCGAATTGAGGTACGAAGTCAATTTCTGTTTATTCCACTGTAAAGGGAAGTTAAATTTTATGTACAAGCGCTGTGATATTCCACTCCTATAATATGAGGACGCAATAATATTTAATGAAAAAGCAATTTAGAATAGAATATATATATATATATTAGGTAAACAGGTGTATGTATCAATTTGCGAAGGAAATCCGAAAACATTATCAATAAACATTGTATTCGTATGTCTGCAGCCTGCACTATCTACAGTGAGTATGCTTAACGGATTTGCCTTCCTTCTCCACCCTCACTTGTTAATGCGAAACGTTTTTTACATTTGACAACATAACAGAATTATTCTTGTAACTGGCAACAGTACAGTATCTATCTTTTGAGCACTGAAAGGATTGCTCTCCTCTGCTGTGCGTGGGACCGTTAAGATCTAACTTTTTATTGATAGTGTTTTTAGATTTTGTTCGCTAATTAGTTAATGACACCTGTTTATTTTTCACTCTTGTTGTCTGTAAGCTTTTAGACGCGTAACGACACAACTATCGTGTCAGCACTTTCAAACCTCAATAGCTCACAGCTCCTAATTACGCTAGAGAGATGATCTAGGTGTCATTGTGTTCCTGAAGGATGGAGCTTTGCAACGACGTGCATTTCATCCTTGTCGCGGGTCCCACGTAGGAGGGGGAAGGGCAGAAACCTCTTCCCCTCCCTCGCATTTCGGTGGCCGACACCCCCAGAAGATGCATATAAGCATAGAAATAGGTATCAGTAGTAAGTAATGAATAAACTAACGGGTTGATAACTTATATGTGAACATGATGCTTTTCCAGGGGAAAAGGGGGTGGCTGAATTAGGCAGGGTCGACGATTGCCCTTTTATTGATAATATACAGGGTGTACTTAAGAGGTATGTGGTTCCGAAATATTATATCACATTCTATAACACCAATGGCTTCTATATATATATTATTGTCACCAATATCTAGCTTGCACACTAGGGTCGTTTCGTGCACGTAAAGGTCTTCTACAATTTTCGCCAAAACACTGGCCGGCGTTTAAAGGTTAACAGCCACCATTGCTTAAATTAATCATATTAATGTTGTACAGTCCATTTATTTATTTTCTTAGTGTGAATACCATGGATGAGGTAGAATCATTAATCCATACTTACCTACCATAATCATTAATCCATCCATCCATACTTTCCTATAATAATTGTTGAGAGTAAATTTTGATTGGTGAGGTAGCAGGACAATTACGATCAGTCATCATTGACTTCAGTCAGTCTATGGTACGGAATGGGTTGGAAACCACTAGTGTTAAGCATAGAATGTTCATGGGTGTTTAATAAAACAGTGGAACTTCAACTTAACTAGTATCACGAGGTCTACTAAACCCGTTGTATATTTTAGGTTACCCAGAAATCTATTGGGAGGGATAACATTTTAATACCACAATTAAATACATGGATGAGTATACAACACATATAAATCGTGTGATTTTTGTTGGAAATTACGAGTTCATAGCTTAAATAAAATTAGTACATATCGTTGTTGCGCCGGCAAAACCTGGTAAGTAACATAATTTTCGAAAGTGAGATTTTCCTGTTATAGTGTTCAGAAAAATTATATCTTCTGTTCTGATAAATAGCTCGTAACCATTCCTCTAATGAAAATTATTCCTACATAATTTTCCCAAGTATCACACACTTTCATGTTGAAATGAATGTTTACAACAGTTTTTTTTTTTTTTTTTTTTTTTTTTTTTTTTTTTTTTTTTTTTTTT
>JAGDQP010008834.1:49481-61433 GCA_022664845.1 Lepisma saccharinum | reverse complement strand
ATATATATAAGTGGGTAACGTCAAAAAGTTCCCGGAATTAGTTAAGTTTACCAAAGCCAAGAAATACTACATGATTTACATGTCCTTCAATTTTTTTTGAAGTTTACATAATTTTATCAACGTTCTGTTGGATCTATTCCTGGAATTCACTCTTTGACATCTCCTTAAGGAGCTTTGCCATTTTGAAGGATCTTTACGTAAAAGCTTCTGCTCAGTGATACACTTGCGATTTGTTCATTGGGATATCACGATATTCTTTCTCAAGCAATGCAATATGATGAGGGTATCTAAAGCAAAACCACGATATTGGATATTTGTACGCTACCGCAATGAAGAACATTTTTCAATTCCAACTACGTAACACTACGCACACATGCGAAGTAAATTACAGCTGCTACCGTTCGAAAACCACCCAAAAGTAAAAGTTGCTTCGTTGTGACGCGATAGCTAATATCACATTGTGAAGCCAGCGCTGACTGTTATAATTAGGAGGCAAGAACTTTTTGAAGTTTCCTCGTATATAGAAGTTAATTGTCGGTATTTGATAAAGGAAATTTACCGAAAGAAACCCACGCATGAAGAAAGTAAGTTAAATATAAAATATTAGTTTTATTAGTCACAATTTTGGTTTTAGTTTAAGTAATACAGGCACAAGAACAAATTACGGAACAAACACAGATAAAGAAAGACAATATCAAAACAAATACAACTACTACACATATCACTTATGCAATGGACCGCAGTGGCTCAGTTGGTAGAGCGCTCACCTCTGGTGCTAGAGGTCGTCGGATCTATCCCTGCTCATGCCATGTGGACTTTGAGGTGGACAAACACCGTGTGCGTGGGTTTTCTCGGGGTTCTCCCGTTTCCTCCCACTTTCTTCATTCCACCAATTCACCCCATCATAACCCATACGGCCTGAGCCATAGTTGTCTAAAGGTATTAAAAATAAATTCAAACTACTTACACACACTAATAATTTTCTCATTGTAGCTATTTCTATTTACTGGCATCCAATTGTAGGAGTGCTTCTATGTGATTCGTGGTTCGTTCAAAATAGCAAAAAATGCGTTTTGTCAGGACGATAATTCTATTTGACATCACTGTAAACCAATGATTTCAACGCCTGATCGTGGAAGCACGATTTTTCTGTATCGTTAATGATTTATTTCTTTACACGAATTTCCAACGCTGCTCGTATAAGTTCAAATTTAGAGAATTCAAATTTTCGGGGTTCAAAACCAATTAAAATTTCCTGATTGTGCTGATATTTTAATTTATGTTTTGTTTATTGTTAAAATTGCTTGATTATTGTAATGAATATCCAAATTTATAATGAATGTTTCAACAATGAGCAAGACGGAGAATAAAAAAATGGTACATAATATTGAAATGGTTATTTAAGTTTCAAGATTTGAATTTGTAGGTGCAGCGTTGGAAATTTGTGCAAGTAAAAATAAAAACATTAGATACAGCTTGCTGTCGTCTAGCCTTGGGAATGGTCACTTCACAATAACCTTAGAGCGTCATGTTGTGTAATATGGACTTCAGAATATCGTTTTTTAAGCTGTTTGAAACGCGGTATTCATGAATGAATTGCCCTTTTTATTCTAGTTTATTTTTTCGCTTCACTCATTCTTACATTTGTCAATATATAGTGACGTACTGAACTACAAATATCCAGGTGTAACAATTCATGTATGTTGGTGTTAGCGAAAGAGAGAGAGAGAGAGAATAACAAGCCTAGGAAAGGAATATAAGACGGGAAGAGAGAGAGTGAAAGGGATATTCCATTCTTTTATGCATTCCCAATTCGGCATCTTTGTCGTCATTGGGACTAGCGGTCTGTGTGCGTCGCCTTATTCCCAAATGCCGTTATGGCGGACTTTTCCCTAGGGATTGGGGAATAAAGTAAATCCGTGACTGGAAACTGGGATCGAGAGACACACCGAACAGAAGAGTCGGACAGAGAGAGAGAGAGAAAGAGAACAGGAATCTCAGATTAAAGAGACCAAAGTCCCTACCAGGATTCTGTTTGAAAACTCCTCTGCCCGTCCTTTTCCCTCTCTTGTACTCTGGTACCTTTCGCAAACCTTTCCCTTTGCCGATAGCCATCCAACAAGAACCAATGTGATCAGAACTTTTCCTCCCCCTTCCCTATTCTTCCTTATCCGAACCGCCCCCCTCTCTTTAACCTTCTCAGTAACCCCCTTTGAAACTACTACCTAACGCCAATGGAACAGCATTCAAAAAACTTTGTTGGTAGCAGGTGTACTTTGTCTCTATGAGAACCAACAACTGAACCGTGTTCTTCCTTTCTTTCAGCCCCCTCCCCACCCCATTCCATTTTTAGCTCTTGTGAGAAGAAGTCCAATGAATACATAGTTATAAAGGAATAGAGGTCTAATAGTAATACTATTTGACCAAAAAACTAGTCTATGGACGTGTCTGAATAGGATTATTTAGTTAGAAGATTCAGTGCGTATGATTGTACAATTTTTATATTAACCTGAAGTGATTATTTTTATTTCTTTGCTACATTTCTTCACTTTAATCAATAGACCTAAAATTATACCGTAGTTACGACAATAAGAGCCTTCTTTCAAAACCTTGTCCTTCATGGAACTTAGCCAAGTTCCCGTTGTCTTGCGGAGAAGGTTGCGGATGCAGAATTGAGGCTAAAAAATGTTTAGTGGACAGCATTTAATGTTGTCCATTACAAGTTCTTTACTGCTAGTAAAATACTTACCGCTGTCCCGTACTGTACAGGAATTGACAAAACGTACACAGTTATGTAAAAAGAGAGATCCTTTGTTCTTTGCAAACAACTAGACCCCGCACTTGGTCAAAAAACGGACAGACCTGAGATATGAAGCACTGCTGAACCTTCCACATTTCCCGGACTTAGCACCAACAACCTACCATATGTTTATGCATCTAAGTCACTTTCTGAAAGACTGGATGTTCAAAAACAGGGATAGTGCAGAAAGTTTATTCCAGGACTTCGATGGGTCAAAGGAGTCACGTTTCTTCAGGAATGGGATTGAGATCTGTGTGAATCGTTGGCAGGCATGTGTCGCTGCAGATAGACCAGTAGCAGGCATGTTTACATCATTACGAAATTCAGTACTGATTTGAGGTACGAAAACGACCAACCTGGTGTATACGAGATTGGAATCAAAATCCTCACACACAACTGAATCTATAGAATCTCTCTGGTTACAAAACACTATGCATAATTGTGGGGTAAATCCATGCCGCAAAAATTTGATTCGGTTCCAGTTACATAATAGATTAGCCTTAGAGTCTCTTTTTTTACTTTCAACTCATGTTACGCCCCTCCCTAGGATTGCCTCCTATCCTAGGCTAATTCGCGGTTAACGAAGGTGCTCTATAATGTGAATGATTGGAAGTGAATGAAACATGGGCTGTATGGTTGCATGGTATTCGGAATGAGAATACAACGACGTAATTTGGAGAGGAATGCAAGGACAATGTGTACGATTGTATGGCGTCAAGTTGGTGTATTTATATTTAGTACGTATTTCAGGTGTATGTAACACACTATAGTGGCAAGTTTATTTTTAGTCATGCAACTCCTTCGTTGGAGTAGGTTAATTGTAAGGTGGTGTTCAGTTTGCCGAACTGAAGAGTGTCTCTGCCCCTTCGTAAAACGCTCACTGTTTTTTTCTGTTCATAAAAACTTGGCTGGTTGAGGGCTAACGTTGCAAACTATGAATTGTTAAACTGAATATAGGCAAACTGATGCTAAGAGGAAGGTAGACGAGTTATATTGTTCATATCTTAATGAATAGCAAATTAGATTAAGGAGAGCGCATCCTTGACATTTGAGTTTGAAATTTATTCTTCTCTGGCTCAGGCCGGGATGAGTAGAGAAGAAGATGAAGACGGTAGAGTCCAGGACCTTAGTCAAAGTAGCATTCCGACATTATTCTGGGGAGGCTGAAAGAAACCATAGAAACCTCAGTCAGGATGGTAGGACGTGAGATTCGGACACACTTGACTACCTATTGCCGATCCAGACTCTGCCACGTCACCGCCTGGACCTCGGGAGCTCGTTGCATCCGGAACATTGTAGGAACTACGTACGGGCATGTCCTAAGAGCGATGGATCTGTTTTTAAATAAATTTTGAAATCCGTTTTCCTTTAAATTATAGTTACCTGAATTTAAATATCTCACACTGCGATTGTAATTATATGTTGTTTGCTTTCTTCTCCCATCTACACGCAATTTCAGCAAACAACAACTCTTCAAAGTCCATACTAAACCTCCTTTAGCAAGTACTTCAAATACCTGTATAAAATTGTTAATGGACATTCCAGACTAGTTGTTTTTTCGAGTTCCTGTTAGATCCACTCGCAATAATGACCTGTTTGCTTTGCGAATACCCAGGTTTGCTATTGTACAGCGTTCCCTAATTTACAGGTTGTCATCTCAGTATAACCAAGTTTCAAGCAATCTTGATTTTGTTGTACCACGTAACCATTATATGTAAAACCTGGTATCGATACCTGATTTTAGTTGAGGTAATGATTTTGTTTTACTGTATGTTTTGATATTATTCTTTCTGTTAATGTATTTGTTCATTTTTAATTTTATTATGTATTGATTGTTTACTTTTATTGTCTGAGAACTCAGTTTAAAATTGTCATAAGTGTTGTATCTGTTTATAGGTTCTTGTTAATAAATAAATAAATCATACCAATGTTTCTTTGCAAAAACACATCACTGAGAGAATATGAAAAAGTAGCTCCCTTCCTAGAAAAGAAAGTCGGGAGAATAGACGTGCAAAAATAATATGATGGTTTGTTGCATTACCGAGTTGGAACAATAAATGTGCCCTTGTCTCTGAACTGAGATGGGATATGAAAAAAGTAGTAACTGTGCTGAGATTTGATTAATGTAATGGCATCTCAACTGAGAATTGAAATATACATCAGTACTTTAATTGAGATGAAAGAAATCACTAGAAATTTTAAGCTACATCTAACAAATGTATTTCGACTTAGATCTGAGATATACACTAATGTCTCAATTGATATATAAGTTATGTAACAGGAATTGTCGAGCGGTCGTAGCTCAGTTGGCAAAACGCTGGGTTTGGAATTGTTAGGTCCTGGGAACGATCCCAGTGGGCGGCTATCCTGATTTGTTTGCTTTTTCTCAATTACACCAGCCAAATGCCGGATACCTGCAAACTAGACTAAGACCGACTTCCTGTAAATATTCTCTTTCGTACATCCCGACCTGAGTTAAAATTGCCTATTGGTCATAACAAATATATTCAATTAAAAATGTAATAGGATTTCAAATGAGATATGTTCAAGAGTCTCAACTGAGATATGAAAAGTACACTTGAATCTCAACAAAAATCTGTTTCAGATGTGAAGTAAGTCAAATATGTTCCACGTTACGCGTGCATATCAATTCTTAATGACCTTAAAGTTCTAAATGTAGTGACTATGTAACAATCTAGACGTAGACCTCTAATGTAGTAACAAAGATCATGGTACTACTTAAGCCAGTGGAAGGTGGCGCAAACTCCAATCATACTCAGGAAGCCGAAATCAGATTTTTGCCCTGGTTTTCTTCAATTACAACTAAGAGAAAGAAGGTTTAACTTAAATATAAGACCAGGTTCGCTACCTTCTATTTTCCTTCTAAGAATAGTGTTGCAATCTTGATGAAAACGAAAGACTGATCCTTAACATGAAATACAGCATACACTGTAAAAAACAATGAACTCCATATTTTACAAATTTTGTGCAATATTTTCGAAACTTCTGTTAGTTTTTCGCTCCAGTACATCATTTGCGTGTATTCATAGAGATGAGTTTTAAACACTTTAGCCTCATTGTTTTAAAGGAATACCCTTTAAACACTTATTCTTCTTCACATTTTAGTTTACAATATGTCATAACAAACTTCAAATCACTCAGTTTATGCATTAAACTTCTTCCCTTTATAGCAAGGAAAGTGACAAATGCGCTTTTTTTTTTATTAACTCACTTGCTTAAAGCAATATACTATTAACAGCGCTTCATTATCCTATTACCTCATATCGATAAACTGCGTAATAGTGTGTTCAAAAATTTTTTCAAGATGTGTTGAAATAGAGATTCGAGGAAGGAATTCTACCAACCCCGTCAATGGGGTCGTAACTCCTCCAAATCGTCGAGCACACACACTCATTTTTTTAAAAAAAAAATACTGTTAAAAATCGATAGATAGGCGTACCCTGCTTGTATCCCCTAATTTTGGTTTTACATCTCCCAAACTGAAAATTCTAGCAGAATCCCTGATTTTGAGATATAAAATTTAAAGAAAATGGTCAAAAGTTATCCCATTTGACGTGTACTAAAGGTTTCATTTTTTTTTTTACAGTGTATCTCTTGGAACAATTTCTTCATCTGCAGAAAAAAAAGACGCAACGCCACCAAACAAAAGAAGAAACAAAGGCGCAGCAGTCATTTGGTGTGTGTTTCATGTTGAGGTGGCGGGGTTTTCGTGTCATTTTCTCCACCTTCAATTTGATTCTGATTAAGCTAACGACCTCGAGTTTAGCACGCCAAAGAGTTCACCTTTTCTGCGGTAACTAGGTGCAATTGACCCTGAAAACATAACGACGATAGAGCCATTATCTTCTACCCCACTCATCCCAGTCTCCCGCTCTTCCCATTGTTTTTGAGCTTTCACAATTATGTCTCAGTGAATCACCTTTTCCTCATTTAAGTTGTGACGTTTTACGTAAAACTATGTTTTATTGCTTTTAGATAATGTTCTTCAAACTTTGACGTAACTAGAGTTCACTTATGACCGCATCCTAATTAAAAAGCAATCAAATAAAGTTTAAAATTACCCCTTAGCTAATTTTATTTTCCAGCTTTGCTCTTTATTCTTTATCAATATATAAATTTTTATTATCAGTGAAAATAAATTAATAATATCAATAAAACTGGTCTTATAAAACACATGAATAAAGGCTAATTTTGTAACAAAATATTTTAAAAAAGAAAAAGAACAGGTGTGGTATAAGACTGTCTCAGTCTGAGGAAGAGCAACGAGTACAGGGAAGGAGGAAGGTAGCGCCAGGGTATTCGTCTGGGTCCCATACCAGCATTCGCCTGATAAAACTAAGAGAGTTGTACTTGGCTTTTGGATAAATGAATACGAGAATACAAGGTGTAAAGGATCCTCAGTGAAACGAGGACATTAGTAAAAAGGAAACAAATTGCGAAGTATAAAAGATCTCCAGTACAGCGAATAGAAACGGAAATGTACAAAATAAAATTTGAGAAGTGTGAAGGAACAACAGTGAAATAAATGAATAAAAAGTGACAGGTGTAAAGGTCCTTCATTGAAATATATGTAGAAACTAAAATGTATAAATGACAAGACCTACAGTTTTTTTTTTTTTTTTTTTGTAAAATGGGCTTCGAACAATCCCGTTCAATAAACTCCGGAGGGAGTTTAACCCGCGATCAGGAACTTATTCCATTGCTATGAATGTGAGTGTACAGCAAACTAAAGAAATGTAAAAAAAAAATCAGTTTTAAATAAATTAACAAGAATAAAGAATTCATTGAACATTCCTTCCTTAATGATAAATATATTAAGAACGGAGTGGTCATAGCTCAGGTATTAGGGCGTTGGCTCCGTATTCGTAAGGTTCTCGATTCGAACCCAGCTGCCGCCATCCTGACTCGAGACATTCCAAGAATTTTCCTGCCACACCAGGCTAATACCGGGATTGAACCTTCAAATTTGGCTCTGTCCGAGCTCCTCCACATATCTTCTCACTTACCTTATCCCTACCTGAACCAAAGAAGCCTAAAGACCATATAAATTCAAACACAGATTAAATAATTGTATTTCAATAGTAATAAAATTCAATTAGTAATTATGTTTAAAGGATTGTTTCTATGGAATTCTATTTAAAATTTCTGTTGCTTTTTTTCTATTATTTTTTTTAATGATGTTTCTTTTTCTTTCCCTCTACTTAATTATACACGTAATAGAATCATCCTGAAATGGGAGTTTTTTAAAATTACATTCTTACTGCAGAGTTGTTTATTTTAAAAAAACGTGGGGGGAATGGTATTTTACTGATGGCTGGAAGCGAAATTAGAAAATGAAGTTGTTTTGCGGTTCACTCGGCAGACGAGGAAAAATGTAGCCAGGTAAGGAAGATTCATAACACCAGAGCAGGTAGTAAAAAAGGGGGGGAATTCAAGGTTCTTTACTACATACTAGTTGCAGAACGATAAATTCAGGCAATTTTTTACTCTCTTTTTTTTTCAGCTTAGAATTTGTAACTTCATTAGCTATTTGCACGAGTTTGTTTTGCTAAAAGATCGTTTGAATGAACATTTCTATTATTATGTGGGAACACCCTATGTGGTAGAAAGAATTACTCATAGTTATTGAATTTTACACATATGATTTTATGAAAAAGAAATGTATGTGTTAGTAATGCGTGAAGCATCGCTACTTGTCTGTTGTATATTGCATAATACCATAGACTGTTTTCTGAGCATATATATATATTGTTGTAGTACACGAATATTTTAGTTTTGTTGAATCATTTGAATGGTAATATGTTGCGAGCTAAAAATTTATTTTATGATCTATACTTTCTTGTAACAATTATTAATAGACTGTAAACTTAAATCTATATAAAAATTACTAGAAATCGTTCAATCGGTATTTATTTTACTGGAAAATCCTACTTTAACTATATCAAAATATGTTTTCAATATAATAAATTACGAATAATATTTTCCATAAAGAAACTTTCTATAAGTAATTTTCAGAATTAGCAATTGACGAGCTTTAATTTATAACAAAAATTGTTATATACTCCCTGATGGAGCAAAGAACGGAAACTTGCAAAGTATTAGTCTTGAATAAAATTCTTAAACCTTCCGACAATAGTTGACTAAAACATTGAATCATATTTAATCTAGAAGCCGTTTTTTATTAATATATTTAGATTATTTCTATTTTTTGTGCAAAAAATGTTAAGTATTTAGTGCCATCTGTTGAGGAATAAAAGTATTATTTTCCTTTACAAGTAAGCAAATGTAACTTAAAGAACAGTATCTACTATGAACGTAAGATCCGGAACTGCTCTTGGATTTAAATTCATGAAAGAATATCTATTCACAGAATTAGTGCGCATTGTCACTCAAAACTACTAAATGATCCTTCTTCATCACTCTATCCTGCTTGCACGGTAAATTAAAGGACTCTGAAAAGTAACTCCAGCATATAAAAATATATATATATTTTTTTTAACAGAAAATACTTTAATTTGCAGATGGTTTATAATACTATACTTTTTTTCTGTGTTTAACCTATTTACTGTAGCTGTATGAGAGAAAAGTAATGCTGATCTCAATTCGAGGTTTTATAGATGAGATGCGAAAGTTCTTCAATCAGTCCAAATCGTCGAACATATGCCCATAACTTCAAAATTTTGCTGTTAAAAATCTATAGAAACCCTGCAAAACTTTACTTACTCCCACTCTAACTCTCGCTTTACACTCCCAAAACTAAAATCCTCGCAGAATCCCTCACTTCAATGAAATGGACTAGAAAGAATAGTTAAGAAAAAAAAATTGAAGGGTATATGGGCTAATCCATTATCATTGTTATTTTGAAATTAAATGCTGTACAATATCAACGACGCACATAAATTGTTGATGTCGAACTGATATCTCCTATATATATCCGTTGGTCTAGTCGTTAGCGTGTCTGACTACGGATGGATTGAGGGGTCCCTGGTTCGATTCCCGGCGCTGCCAAGGATTTTTTCCAAGGCGTGTGGGTCTGGAACGGTGCCCACCAGCATCGTGATGCAATTGGGGAGTTGCTATAAACAAAAAAAAGTGGCGATCACAGTGAGAGCTTAGGCTCTCCTCTCCCAACCCATCTGGTCAGCGTAGGTGCAGTAGACCAATCTCCTCCCGCCGGGGAGCGGCCTCATTCATTAGTGGATTGAATATCGCTGTGATTTATTTTTATTAAATATATATTTTTTACGGTAAATAACACCTGTAACAGATAGTCTTTACCAAATGGACTCTAATATTTTATTTCTGTTGATTTGTATTTCAGGCTGTGCTTTCCTGACCTACTATAGTCGAGAGAGTGCAATCAACGCCCAAAACTCGCTGCATGAGAAGCGCACTTTGCCAGGGGTAAGTAACCAGTTTACTAATGGATGGGGATACCTTAACACTGGAATGTATTTATCAAATGTCCTTGACCCGAGCTTTATTTGCTATGTTAATCTTTCCTTAAATTACATATAAGTTTAGATTTTCAAACATTCTTAGTTTTCACGTCGAATAATAACAATTTTTCACTGTAATTTGTTCCATGTTTTAATCATGAGTAAAATATACTACGTTTCTTGACGTCAGATACGCTTTGTTACCATGACGACGCTCAGAAGTGTTGTATGTTGATGTATTGCAAATGAGCATAGAAACTGAAGACCTTGAAATTCTAAGATATTTAATACTTCGTGAAGTCCTTAATTATTTATCTTTACAATGTTCAAGGGACTATAGAATCATCATTTTCAAAAGAACGTGATATTCCTACAACTATGAGAAAATCCATGTTAAATATGACGCTCATTTTGCAGGCCGTCTTAGCCAAATACAGCTGCCTCTTAATATCAATGTATATCGATCAAGCGACTTAACCTACTGGTATTGTACAATACATCAAGCATTTAGCATAAACGGAAGGATGAGCTCCTTTTGGGTAAATGGCTAACCCAATCACTTTCGGTGCTAGCGATCCTGGGTTCGATCCTAAGTAAGGAAGTCCAATTTCGCTGTTAGCCCAGCACCGTCACATCAACTGGGGAACTGCTTGAGTTAAAACATAGCGTAGGCATACTCCGGTCTAGAATCGTTGTGTTTACCACGTGACAGTCGTCTTAAATGAAATCCGCCTGATAACGTCATTGTCCTATTTGAATTGTTGACCCAAGCAGTTCAGTTCAGTATTAAAGGCCGAACAGGTAAATATGAAAGAGGGGAGGGGGGGATAAGTTGGTCTGTCTAGACTTATCTCTTTTGGCCATGGGAACCAAATATCTGCACAAATAGCATGGTCACGATTCTCTATTGAGTCATCGTTTCCTGACAACGTTTTCGTTCCCTGTGTTGTGTTTTCCTTTTTTCTAGAATACACATTGAAATTACAATAATTCTTTTCTGTACTGCGACACACTATCGTCTCAGGCGGTCCCTGTGTCACCCCAAGTTTATTATTTTATTTTCTTCTGAAAAAGTGACATGATTCGTGTTGATGAGAGTACCACCTGGTGCTCTCTATACTTCTCATATTATTACTAGTGTTTACTCGCCTTTCACCATAGCAACGCGGACAAGAGTGAGCTCTTTTACCCTGACTTTTCTATTAGTCTCCATTCTCTCTCTCTCTCTCCCATCTATCTCTCTATTTTCTCCCTCCCTCTTCCTTCCCCTTCGTTCCACTTCAGTCAGAAACAGCTGGCCTTTAAACAATAGTCAAACATGGGCTCACACTAAAAAGATAGTCATATTTCTGTTCCACTCATTTCACCTGAAGTGTAGGCAATATTTCTTACAAATTTGCACCTCTAACCGTGGTTGTTTACTACTGTTATTATTATTATTATTAACCCAGGATACTTTAAATTATGCATGTTGTTGAGTACTTCATAATGGAATGAATATAAACAAGGCCTTCTCAAATAATCTTTTCAAAAGGGACACTGATATTAATTTTAATGTTTAAATGAGCATTACAAAGCAAATGATCTCCTCCACCCCCCCGGACCGCCCCACCTCCCTGCCTCTCTCCCTCCCCTCCATTGTCCGTTTTCCTCCTCCGCCCTGTCTACTTATTTATACGTCTATTTGAGCCT
>JAGDQP010008834.1:0-47141 GCA_022664845.1 Lepisma saccharinum | reverse complement strand
ATATAGATATATATATATATATATATGAGAGAGAGAGTTTTGACTTACATTTATTATTTTGTAGCTATTTACTGTTAGTTCAGAAACATTCAAAACTTTCTTTAAGAAGTATTTAAATTTATTTTATCAGTAACTTAAGATCAAAGAGAATATATATTTTGACTTAGAGATAAGTCTCCACAATGGTTGATTTATTTATATGTATGCTTATAAAAGTGTGAGGTCAGTAATAGTATTTATACTAAGTAGTGACGCTTCGTTCGTTTCAATTGTTTAAATAAAGTAGCGGTGTTTTTTCTAATTGAAAAAGGTTCTGGATCTGACCACAAATATACAAGGGCGTGCCCATCAGAGTGTTCAGATTCCTAGGAGCAGTATACCATTCTGAGTTGAATTTACCATATTATATACTGTTTATATATCATTATAATTTCCTGCCCTCGTGTTATTAGGTCAGATCATATTTATTATAATTATATATAAAAGGTCAGAAAATTATGCAAATCAGGCAAAGGACCAGTTGCATTTTTTTTAAAAGTTTTAATTTGTGGGAAATTTATCAATCTATTGCTAGTGTATTATAACACTAACGAATTGCTTATTCTTCTGGAGCCGAAATGTTTCGTTTATATAAGATGTTACAGTATTTGTCGTCATGTAACTCAAAGAAAATGTGTTAGACGTAAATTGATCAGTCATATTTGGTGCTAAATTTAGTCGTTGATCCAGACCCTCAAACAAAGGTCATCTCGAGGGAATAAATTTCACGTATGCAGTTCTGTTCTATGGTACTTGAGCATAAATATTAGGCATGATGGTTGTCGATTTTC
This sequence comes from Lepisma saccharinum, assembly GCA_022664845.1. Lineage (NCBI taxonomy): Eukaryota > Metazoa > Arthropoda > Insecta > Zygentoma > Lepismatidae > Lepisma > Lepisma saccharinum. Next base: position 46,311 of record JAGDQP010008834.1, on the reverse strand, counting down.
GGTAGCTTTTGGTTTTTATCACGTCATAAATATGGCGTCCGAGCGCAAACCAGCCACTTGCACTTAAATTGCAATATCTTCTCACAGAGTAAAGCTAGAGACTTCATTAATGTATCAGATTGAAGGCAATGGAGTTATCTAAGTAACCAAATCTGGTATTATTTATTTACAACTATAATATTGAAATATGGCGATTTTTATTTATAGAATTAAGTTATGTTTGTTGTAAATATTTTTTTAATGGCAAAAACTACGAAACTATCCCAGTTACGGAAAAACACCTTGAAAGAAACGTGATAGCGCATAATGTTACATTTCTAACGATATGTATATTATTTTTCTATCGTTACAAATAAGAGAGTTATTCGATTTTATGTGCCGTAAAGTTCGTATAATTTCATGTCAGTACATAATACCGTATTTTATTCTCTTATTTCAAAATGTTGGTTCCTTTCGTTATTTCAAAATTTTGATATGATACTTGTTTTAAAGGAAGAGAATTTATGATAATACGCAGCCAGGTGCGTGTATAGAACTTTTAGGGCTGGGGCGGAGGACGAATCCTGGATCAAGTGTGGGAGTAAACCACACATAATCAAATCGTTTTTGAACTTCGCGTTTTGAAGATGCACGGCTTTTGTGGGAGGTTGAGGAGACTGCCTACTTCCTTCTCGAGTTTCACCCTCAATAGGTCCCTACAAATACTGGGTAAAAACAAATGCGATTGATCCCTAGATTTTTATTGTTTATGGGCAAAAAGACATTACATGGATGATAGACTACCGTATGATCGACGGTATGATCGAAAAAATACCAAACAAATATACATCACAAAACTATTGTAAATTAAATATAGTTTGTGCATGTAAAGTTATTCACAATCTGAGTCGCTATCATGATCTGATACATCAGGCCCATTATTCTCATCTCTTTGGTTGGACAAGACTGAATAGTACATAGATCTGTACAAGGTAATTTGTTGTTCATACAGAGGGGCAAGCACGATTGTCACAACGTTTAAGGCAGGAACACGATAACTGTTCCAACACAGGTTATGGCGCTGGTGGGCAATCCATCTAATCTACATGAAACATAACCTTCTTCATGTTGCATATGGCGTAAAATCCAAGCATGGGACGTTGGTGGAAGTACGGCTGGTTTATTCTAAAGCATTAGTCCAAATAGCATCCTGGTAGTTAGCATGCTGGGTGTGCTTTTGAAGAACATTATGAAAGGAGGGAGGAGATGGGATTCAAAAATCCCCTTTCTTTGTACAAAATAGGGAATATCGCACCACATTCACTCCACTAGCTTTATGACCATATATTTTACATACGAATCGAAAGTTCTTACCAAGCCGTAACAGAGTCGGTAAAACATTTTTCCTTACAAAGTAGTTTAAATGTAGCGGGTTTCCTCTTACCAGCAAAAGTTCATGCGATATTACAGTTTGTGAGAACGTGTAGAGCTGGCAGAGTCGAACAGACGTCTTCATCTAGGAGGTCATGCATCTCATTCATGTCATAGTAAAATAGTTCCCACGACTTGCTGTTCCAGATCTAATCACAACATGTCCTCCAAGATCCTTGAATGCTGCAATTACCACAGGTACCACTACGGCAATATCAGTATCATCATTATCAATAATGATACTTGCATACCCCGATTTGATGACAACTTCTTCTTGGGTGGAGTTGAAATCTGACACACTGCTCACAGTTGTTAGTGACAACTTAATGCACTCTTGTCCGCCGGTAATGTGTAGAAATTTGTTTTCCAACAGCTCTCGATATCTTAGATTTATCCATTCCTGGAAGATAAATTTTATAAGCTCTGACTTATTGTGTGTATCTGAAATGAACTGCCTTCATTTCCGAATTGAGTGAGCTGGCATGATATTGCTTACACTCTATCGCATCTTCGAGTTCTATATTCAATTTTAATGGACACATAAGGGTACGTGTCAAATACAATGTCAACAAGTGGTCAACTGACAGCTTCAAGAAGTACCTTACGCAAGAGTACTAAATGTGTCTGGTACACTTATTAATTTGTGAAGTATATTCATGGCACCAACGATATATCCTTCAGAATCAGGAATATTTTTTCCTTTAGTTTGCATCTCTTACACAGAACATGCATCAGTTTTGACTTAGCTGTTCTTCGCAACTGTCCTTCTAGTATGGCAATTGCAAGAGGAAACATAACTTTCCTCATATTCAGTTCTCTCTTTTGAGCTATGATAGCCATTCGAGCAAATAATCCTATATTTGCCCTTAAGATGGACTCCTTTAAAGGCATCTTTGACTTTGGTCTTTCTCGTTATCTTCAAGTTAGCACATGTTTTCTTTCTTTGTCTCGTTAATGGTGATTGAAAACACTCTGACGAGTTTCTCTCCAACAAGAGAGATGTTTTGAAATCCTTATATACAACCTCTCCTTTTCCCCTGGCAGACAACAAATCAGTCTGTAGTAATAATAGTACCATTACATATAATCACCAGATCGAATGATTGAAATGGATTGATCCACTCACTCTCTAGTAATGCTTTTGCTGATTCTTATGGCCGTCAAGTCAGGATGAGACATTTTGGTTCTAGGACAGCTTTCAGTAACTTCACGAAATAATCGAAGGAATATATTCTGACATTTGATGTTAAGTATTATCGTTCAACAGCTGATTGACGTTTGCTGAACTTCGTTGTGCCGGATGTCCCTTGGGTGTATTTGTTCATTGTCACTTCTATGACTTGATCAACTGGAATATTTCCAAATGGATCAACTGCAACGGGTTGAACCGAAAAACCACCGTTTAATAAGAAATAATATACAGATGGATATACCATGTCAACATAATACACTGACAAATAACGAGCATAGTTGATGTGATCGTATGCAAAGTACCAGGGTATGATGCTTCGTATTCCACTTAGGTACATCAGCCAATTACCTTCTCTAACTAAACGTAGTTCCACCATGTCTTCATAAGACACCCAGAAAGAAATCAGACTTCCATTTTTGCTCCTGAAATACTGTAGAAAGGTGTCATACACTATGTCAAAAGAAGAACTGGACAGAATGCTATGCAAGTCCTGTGGATGACGATCCTGCACCTTCAACCATTGATGAAATAATGATTTGAATTTCCTGAAGTGCACACAACTTTTCTTTGCATTCAGTTTCCCCCCAGAAACGTAAAGGTTTAAAGCAATCCTCATGAAGACCTCGTACATGAGTTTTTGCTTCCGCTCAGCACAATTGTATTGCTTTCCTAGTAGTATAGTGGAAATAAAGCCTTCAGCAATTATTCCCGACTCAACAAGAACTTCAGAATGTCCAGAATCATCAAATTGCTTTCCAATTATTCCGAGATAGTTGCATAGCAAGTAAACGAGCCGAGATTCAGAACTAAACCTGGAAACTGAGATGGCTTTTTCCATAGTATTTCACATTCTTTCGCATAAATTGCCTGTTCGGCAGTTACAGCCTACAGGTATACATTTGAACCCGACCTTGCTCAACTTCGACCTCCAGATGGAACTTCAACCTCGACCTCGCAATCAAAATTCAACTTCGACCTCGCGATCGAACTTCAACTTCGACCTCACTCAACCTCAATGTCGCAAACTTAAACCTCGACCTCACGTTTTGAGGTCGAGGTCAAATGAGGTTGGACCTCGCGAGATTCAACACCTCTGTTTGTGAGTGTTCAGTGAAACAGATGGAGATGCAATGTATTTCAGGAAATCAGCAAAAAAAATTGTAACCTTATGGGAGTAACTACTCTTCCATAACAGATCTATATAACATGTCATAGTTACTGTTTAGACTTGAATGGTGATATACAGTATATATAATGTTTAACTTTTCCAAAAAGACTTTAACTTTAAAACGATAACAAAGCGCATGGAACAGTATTATCGTATTTCCAAAACTATTGCTCACTATATTGTATATTGTAGTTAAATATTTTGTAATACCTTATGCTACATAAAATCGAATAGCTCTCTTATTTATAATGATACAGAAATAATATACACATTGTTAGAAAGATAACGTTGTGCGCTATCATGTTATTTCCGTATCATTGTATTTTCCGTAACTGGGATAGTTTCGTAGTTATTTGCGATTAAAGAACATATTTGCAACAAACACTAAATTCTTTGAATAAAAACCGCCATATTTCAATATTACAGCTGAAAATAAAACAATACCATATTTGATTATTTACACTACACCATTACCGAAATCTCTAGCTTTACTCTGTGAGAAGATATTGCCATTTAAGTGCAAGTAGCTGTTTTGCGCTCGGACGCCATATTTATAACGTCATAAAGAGCAAAAGCTACCGAAAATAGACAAGCATCGTGCATAATATTTAGACCCAAGTACTGTAGAATTGCACTGTATACGTGAAATTTACTCCCTCGAGATGAAACCAGATAACTCATGGATCCACGACTAATTAATTTTTTTCTGTAATTTGTGATTCAAGTGTTAAAGTCTATTGAGTGAATAGTAACTCTGAGAATAATTAGTATAGACTCAATATTTTGAAATTCAAAATGTTTTAAATTAATAATTAAAATTGTTACTGCGACCAAATTATTATAATACGTACTGAGTTACGCGAAAAATGTGGGTTTGAAGTTTGAGATATATGATGAATAAATATCTCGCCAGATTTGAGAGACATCTCTCTACAATTTAAAGTACTTTTAAGTTTCGTATGAGTTGTATGTAATTATTCTAGAAATTAGTAACGAAACTAAATCAAACTTTACTGAAGTAATCAAGGACTTGTTACATAAAGTACAGTGGATAGAAGAAAGAAATGAATCAATACACTTTCTGTCGCATGTCGCGTCTGACACAAGAACGACAGAAAACTGCTTCTTTTGACTTACAATAAATATTTGTCATTGGCCATTAGATTGTATCGTAGGCAAGACCAAGCCAGTTTATACCACGAAGGCCTTCTAAGATACCTTCTAATATTGTCCTCCCAACGACGTCTCGGTCTTCCCAAAGGCCTCTTTCTCTCCGGCTTCCCAACAACGACAATAGTTTTTTCTTACGCTATCCAAGATTTCATTATTCTAGCTGAATTATCCAGAAAAATAAATTAATAAATAACACTTTCTCATTTGCATAATTGTTTCAATAGTGTCAAGTTTTTATTTTATTCAAAGCAATTTCCTTTCGTTTTTCGTTTCACGTGTCTTTGGGACTTTATATATCTTCTTTTTTTGCCTGTTATTGTTCTTTCTATCAACATCCGAGCGATTTTTCCCCGGAGATAAAGTTTCCTTTTCTTTATTCTTACGTTCTCCCCTGTTACTCGCTCGCTGGAAACTCGACGAAAATTTGTATAGGCTATGAAAGTTAGTGTGTGTGTGAGTGCGCCACCTATGTGTCCTCCTCTCTTCCACCGTCTAAAATTTATGTATAAACGTAGAAAGTTGAGATGGGATTTTTATTTTTTTTTTCGTCCTTTCGTTGGGTTAGGGCCCCCCTCGCTTTGAAGGGTAATGCGTAACGTAGGGAAAACTCCCTCTTGGGCTCCTCTCTTTTCTCTCTCTCTCGCATCTCCCGTTCAAGTTTCGTGGCTGCTTCGCTATAGCCTCAGATAGATTGCCTTAGATTTATGGGCACAAGGGTGACTGTGAGGACTATAGAAAAAGTTGGTAGCGCACGGTTCGGTTCCCTCTCTTATAAGAAGAACTAGAAGTAACGCATTCTTTCAGAAATCTTTCTTCAAGGATAAGGATGTTTCTTTTTTTATTCCTTTTTATCATATCTTTCGTTATCTTCATATCTTTGTGAAACCATTCTAGTATTTTGTTCTGTGCTTTTGTATTGTGTCGGGTCGTAAAGTACGATTTTTTTAAAATGCAATTTCTGTGTTACACATCATTAATAGCGACTTGTTTAGGGTATACATCTGTGTTCTCCATTGTGGAGGAGTCTTTTCGCTTGTAGTCTTCTAATCAAAGAGGTCGTGGGTGGGAACGTGTTGGTTCGTAGCCCACTTAAAATACAGGTTCAACGTTCTCAGTTCTGATGCAAGGCAGTGGCAAACCACCATCGTCTCATCTTGCTTAGGGATTTTTCGGTAATCAACCTGACAGAGCACCAATTTTCATTAAAATAATCATTATATGTCGACTTCAGAAGCCAAAGGATACAAGGACATTGACGAATAAATAAATAATTCAAGGTAATCTTTTATATATAACCCTAACTATATGTTGCACAAAATTGTACAAAGAAACCTTGGACCTTAATTTGTCCATGTACAAAATATGACAGTTTTATCTAACGTATAGTTCCAGTGATATACACCGTAATAACTTTGCACTACATACTGTACCAGTACTGGTACTTTGCACCACATTTTTTAAGTTATTTTGAATTATAGAGATACGATCCAGAGTTGATCCACGATATAAATATTATTGGTAATTTAGGGCTCCCTGAATCAAATGGTTGTGTTAGACAAGGAAAGAATCTGCTATTTTCTTCAATATATTTATTTAAAGTTGGTACAAAGTTACCCCGCGATTCGTCTTATTTTGCAACATTGCATTTTTATATTTTTGAGAGTAATGTTTTTTACATACAGGTGCAAAGTAATCTTACAATAGGGGAACATGTGAGTATTGTTATAAAGTCTTGACACCGGGGCTTGAAGGCCAGGCCCACCGAGCCATCACAGTACGTGTTTCCTATTTGCGCTCTTTCTCTTGCAACAAGGCACAACTTTAGCGAGTATACGTGTCCGTTTACAATCCATTGGGTAATGCGTCTTGTTCAGTATAGAAACGCTTCACTTCTGTTGAGGTTCTTTTGTCTGCAGGCGCTTTTTATATATTTCTTTTTCATTATTTAAATATGATATAGTATTGGGTTCAGAGCTCAACTGTGTGGGTTCATAGGTTTGTATACTTTGGCTTCTGGAATCGACAATAATTGTTTTGTTGGTGGAAACTTAAAACACTGCTCAAAATTACATGGTAGGAAAGCTTATTTAAGTAAACGATAAAATGGTATTGTTTAATTTTCTTATGAAATTATATAAAGATTTACTAACTACATGGAGTATCTGGCAACTATGACAGATAATTGAACATTGAGCATAACATACAGTAGTTAAACAGTGATCTCTAATTTACTATATTGGAGTGCTCGATTACATTACCAATCAAATTAATATCTGAAGCCAGATACAAGATGGTGGAGTTAACCTCGTTTCTCCGCTTCCAGTTTAATCGAAAGGCGACCAAGCTTTCAGTTCCAAGTCAGTTATTTACGCTTGTTGTCGCTGTCTGGTCCGTTTTTTTATATGTATATCTTAATTCTTGCAAGTAACGTGAATATTATTTGCAATTGTTTCGGGCATAAGTCATGAATTAATACTTTTTAAAAAATGAGTCATACAGCGATAAAAGTGTAAAAAGCTTAGTTACGACTGAATGTTTGGTTCATTTTGGATGAAATAATAAAGGAACACACAGAAAAGTTCATTTCACGTTGATACCACATTCAAATGTGCACCTCTTCAATGATTTATTCAACGATTAGCTTCAGTCTCAACGATGATTAAACAGTCCAGTTTTGTTAAGTATAGCTCAATGGTAGTTAAATTGTTCATTAGAAAATGGAATAGATATTAATAAAGATGAATTATAATTACGAACGTATTGTAAGTACATATCCGGTAATATTGAATTATGCAAATGAAGTGGAATAGAAGAATATTTAGGGATCAAAATCACACTTACGTCAGGAAAGTTGACTACTTCTTATATTAAACAATATTTAGTTGTTGTGGTGAGCAAGAACTTGATTATTTTCAGGTACAGTACTTTTACGTCCTCAATGTAAATGATGTACAAGTTTTTATTGTGCAGTATCTATAAGAGAGAACAGTAGGAAAACATATTATAGTGCGATCTGATTATGGTACATTCGCGTACCCCAAACTCTATAGATTTCAAGGTCATTCTGTCTGTATGTCTGTCTGTCTTGGATATTCATTTACACCGTTACAAATTTATACCATTTTTTTTCCTTATTTACGAACGAGACCGGAAACTATGTTTGGTCTATTTTTTTTATTTTTTCCTCATGTCGAGGCACTTTGTCACGTATGCAATCCCCATCCACCTATGCAATTCGCACGTCGCTGCTGTATTTTGGACTGCATATAGAGAAAGGCATGTTCGTTTCATTTTCTAGTGCATCGCAAAGGCAGGCTTTCAATCTCCTACCGCAAATAATAAATTCATTATTAGGCAAAAGTTGTTGGTAAAATGCTATGTACAAAATATCTACAAAATATGTCTGAATAAACTGAAAGAAATTAGTCCAAAATACTGTATTAAATGGTAAGTCATCTTTACATTCTTAACCTTTCAGTACTCTTGGGCCTTTTGTTCGGACCCCATACAAATATTTTCAAACCGTGGGTCTGTAAAGGTCAAATAACATTTACGCTTTACCAATTCACCGCATAGTACTGGAAGTACGCTTAATCCGGGTTGAGCACCATTACTATAGTTGACATTGTATTTTATTTTGTGTTTTTCTTTTTCACAATATACTCATTTATCCTACTTTCGGAAGAAAGTTTTATTAAACTCAAACATATAGTGTTTCCAGCATAACGGATATTGTTCTTCCAGCGTTTAAACGATTTAGCAATAAGATAAGATTTGTCGCATGCTTTTGTTCCAATATTGTATTCGTAATTTCAAATGTGCTGTTACCGCCCATACAATTCATTTTATCTTATCTTATCGTAATTTCAAATTTCTTTTCTCCCGATTACCATTTATTCTCTCGTATAATTCTGCATGATGCGTTAGTTACTTAAAAATAACTACTTGCCGTTAACAATTTACATAGCAGTTATAATTTCTAGTTAATATATCTCTTAGTTTTCCCTTATTGTACTAATTAACTTCTATTTTGATTGGTTTCTGATTGTATTTGATTCATGAGTAACACGTCCCGTTGTTTATTGCAATTGCATCAAACTTATTTTTGTGTTTAAGTTGGTTGATTAGTTAATTGGCTGTTGTAACTACTTGCTAATTTTGCATTTATTCCCTTCTCCACACAAACACTAACATTTCTTGTTGGTAGTTTACATGATTGCCTATTCTATCCAGTTTTCAAAATTTATTTCTCATCTATATCTTTTTGGTGATCAGGTAAGATTGAAAATTTTAGCTGGTCTTAAATTTTGTGATTTAATAGCATTAGAAAGGTTGAATAAAGTTGTTCTTCTTAGTTATTTTTCATACTCTTGTAAATTTTGTCTTCACCCTGTAACTGCACGTTTTATTTTTTTACCTCACCCTCACGACTTCCTTTCAAACTAACACTCACGTTGCAACTTGATGTAATACCAAGTCGATCATTTTAGATTACACTAATTACGAACGTTTTGCACATTCATATCATCTCTGAAGATACAGACAAGGTTTTCAACGGAACGTTCATTGTAGCCTTCTAGTCTCTGCAGGTCTGGTTTAGCCTTGTTATTATTCAGTAGTCTAGTGTGTGAATACCATGAACTTTGTTTGTAAACATGCTTTTCGTCAGGCAGGCACTGAAAGCATATTTGAAGGACAATAGTTTACTTTCAGGTATTATAATGCTTCTAGATCAGAACAATGTAAAATGGCATTAATCGTGTATCTAAAATTTGACCACGAATATTTCAAAACCTTTTTCCATTGAATTTCTACGTAAACTAATTGAACTTGTTACACATAGGACAGATTAAAGTTAGTAATTACCATTAATACAAAGTATATGTACTTGACACAAAGATCCAAATCTGTAATTGACAGTCACAACTACCGTTTGACGTTTCTTCTTTTACGAAAAGAGTAATAGTAATTCGATTGATGCCCTCTCTAGTGGTAGTTTTAAGTACTACTTAAAGCAACGAAAGTAAACAAGAAAGAGCTTAGTCAATACTTCAGAGCAGTGTCTGTAATAGATCGTGACTTTAGTTTTATAGTTCATATTGTGCATGCTTCTCCTGTAATTCTTGGTAATCGTATTCCGTGAAGTATGCATTAGCAACCCGCTTCACGATTTTATGATTAAGAAAAGAATACGATGAAGATAAAAAAAACATGATTTTCATGGTGCTGCTTTATTTTTATTTATTTTTTTACTCAAAAAAAAAACAGCGTATTTTGCTTGCCTGTCTGTCTATAAGAAAATTTTTTAGACGATGCTGAACAGGGTTCAGTCATTCTGGAATCAGATGCCAAATTCTAAGACTATTTCACCTCCATGTATTTTTTTGGAAACTTGATAATAAACCACTAAGACACCGAAATTATCCAAATTTTCAAACTTGATAAAACTTTCTTATTTTTTAATGTATGTTAAAAATTCAAGCAGTTCTGGAATATAGGAGAAATTTTAGATTTAAAAAAAATATTTTGGTTTAATATATTAATATAAACCAGCAAAACTACAGAAATTATCGAAACTTTAAAGTTTGAATAACTTACTTATTTACAAATGAATATTAAAAATTCTAAAACTTTCCTGCACATTAACATTTATCGACAATTTGTATAAACCTGGAAAATACATACTGAAAATTTCAAATTAATTTTTTTGTTAATATATCTTAAACAGCAATTCGATTATGGAATATACATCAAATTCCGTGACTTTCTCACGCAGTGACTCTTGTTTGAAATCCCAAAAATAGTCCGTTACAAATTCTGAGTTTACTTTTTTATCATACTTCTGAAGTAGACAGTCAAGTTTACTTGTAAATTTTATTATTTTTTTTCCACACAATGTGTTTATTTATCCATGTTTTGATTTTGTGTTAACATATGTAAAGTAATATTTTGTGAAAATAATTTGTATGAACCTAGACGTATTCATATATACTTTAGAGACTGAAGTCTGTCGCTGGAACATTGTTTCGTTTCATATATGTATGTAACTAAAGATTTTTTAAAAAAATTTTTGAATGTCTGCAAATGTACAGCAAGAGGTCGATACTAAAATAAGTCGCTATGGAGAAATAGTACATTTTTGGAACACCCTGTATTACTGCACTAATTATAAGACACATAAATCAAAATGCATACCAAAAATAATTATAATTTTCTTTAGAACTGAATTGATTGTTTTCTAGAAATTGAAAAAAAAATATTTTTTATTGTATATTTTTCTTAATACAATTAACTGCGCTAAATGAGCCTGGACATGACTTTTTAAACTATACACAAAGAACATTAAATTAATTGTTAGTACTAAATCATTATCCATTGATTATTGCGATAAACCATAGCTACTTACCTTATTCGTACCAGAAAGAACTAAATAATAAAAGATTATTTTTAATTTCAAATTATATCAAAACATTGATATTCTTTGCTGATAGCAGTGTAGCAAGTCTCACACCTTATTCTCGAAATATAGGAACGCGACTTCATTAACATAAAAGCCGTAGATTGTGTCTTACGTACGTATTGAATCTTTTCTATCAAAGTTCGACAATATTGAAAAAGCATGAAAACTCGGATGTATCAAGATAGAGGAAAAATGTTTGTGAACAATGCAGAGCGGAGATAGAGACTGCACCACGAGATACAATGGACCAAAATGAGCTATAGAAGTAGAGGAACGGGAAATGAGCGGCGTGCCTTGCATATAGATTTCACTGCAGAACGTACGCGTATGAAGGGTTGCCTGAGTCACAGGATATTTTAAGATTCGAGACACGTGTTGGAACTGAAATGCTTCGCTTTTTCCTATTGATTCGTTCTTGGCATGGGGTATGGAAAACATAAAAAAAAGATGGGGAGGAAACAAGTTAATACTTGGAATGTAACAGCATATCTTAAGGCAACTGTATTTTCTGTTAGGGAAAACAAGAATAAACCAAGGAAAAATTGTAAGCAGTTAGACATAAAAACGGACAGGAACGCTATAAATGTTTTACACTTTGTATCTCTCACAGTGTAACCTTTGTACTGTATATTAATTAGCTTTTCATTTTTGCGCTGTATTATTTTTAAATATGTACAGGGTTTCTTCAGAGAAAGGAAGAGTTGGGTCCATACGATAGACTCCATTTGGAAGAAGACGCGCTTTCTTTGAGAAAATTCAAACACAACATTAAAGTCTTGAAAGTTGATATAAAGAAGAACCAAAGATTGGTACATTCGAATCTAAGGAAGGTTTTAATACACGTTGTATGATCCTGTCACCTGCCGGTCAACTAATACGTAACAAGAATTCATCGAAAGTAGTGCTTGTCTCCGCTAGTGTGAAAAACGAGCTACTTAACGAATAACTTCACTTAAGTAGAAGCACGTAAATGAATCGTTGGTAATCAAATATTTTCCACGTATTGCTTACAAATTCATAAGTTCGGTGGCTCTTAGATGAGCAGGGAAGGCATTAGAGCAAATTGGTTCAAACATTATTTTTATATCGTCTTAGTGTCCCCAACAGAATAAGAATAACGTATTCTTGTCTTCGTCTATTCACTATTGGCATTCTGTAAAGAATGTATTCATATGAAATAGACCTTTGTTACCAAAATCAATCAGGTCGTTGTTACATTTGAACGCAAATAAGAAGACTAACACAACATTTTGTAATCTCAAGTGTAAGTGAGCAACCCATCATAATAAAAGTTTTAACCGCTTAAATATTGGCAGCTTTTGTCGCATGAAAGTGAGGTAATGAAGCAGAATAATTATTATTTTAGAGGATCAATGAATTTCTCTACAATTCAGGGATTTTGAGCAAATTTTCTACAAAACTTTTAGAGTGAATTTCCCCGTGATCGGCAACACTGGCTCTAATATCACTCAAGAATCTATTTTGACCTTAAAAGCTACGCTATCTGCTTCGGGGATTTTACCATGATTTTTATTTTTTATTTCTTACAACAGTATTCACTAATTTCTCTGACTTGTGTTTGTTTTAAGTACACGGTCAATATTTTAACTTAGAGAGTGATCTAGTAAATATTTCCTTCTTAATTTGCTGCTAGAATTATTTATGACATATTTTTGCCAATTTATCGATGTTTCTTGCACGTAAAATGCTAATGAGATCAAACTTTTTGATCAAAGACTCACGCTCTCTCTGTTGGTAACATAATTAATATGCAAACCATGTACAGCTTAACCTGCCCGGAAACCTTGGCTTCCCAGAATTGCATTGCATAAAGAGAAAATAGATTATTGCTTAGATTATATAGTGGACGCATTTGACACTGGGCTTTGTTGTTATATTCATAATAGCCTAAAACGTGTTGGTAATTTCTAATTAGAGTTTATAATTAATATTTATATTAATGGTACTGCATAGAGCAATAATACAAATGCATATTTTAACAATTTATTTCTTTTAAACTTGAAATACTCAACTGACCTCTATATTTTTGACAGAACGAAACTGGAGTGTATGATGTGGAATAGATTAATATCAGGAGTGAAAGAGAACTTTTTGTTCGTTTCTCGTGCCGAGTGTTTTCACACGACGGGGTTATACGATGGTACCTGGGAATGTGTGAAGGATCTGGTAAAATCTCGATTTCTGTCTAAAAGAGAATCTTTGTAAAGGCAATTGTAGTTATGAGAACTGATTCATAATATGCTAGTAAATTCTATCAAGGTTTGTCCACGGACTTTGGTTCGAACCCCGCTGCCAGCTATCATGACTGAGGATTTCCAGGATTTTTCTTAGTTTCACTAGGCAAATGATGGTGGCGTAAATTAGCAGAACCATGGCCGCTATCTTCTCTGTCAGCATAAGTTGAATTTTAAGTAGGGGAGACTGTTAAAAGCTGGATCGTTAACTCACTGGACTTCTTTAACGAATCTAGGTCACGAGTGCGTTTTCGTCATTGTGATTTTTTTTTCAGAATGTTTTTTGTCAACATTGTAATATTAAATAATAAAATAGTACAAAGAATTTAGCCTTTTTGTTTAATGTAAATTTTCCTATTTATGTTTTTATAATCATTCATACTGTGAAAGGAAGGTAATATATTTTTTTTTTGCGGCCACCACTTCAAGAGACATGTTACGAAACGTTGAGACAGAAAAGGGCGCAAAAAAAAGAGAAAAATGGAAAAAGCAAAAATGGGTGAATGTGGTGGCAGTGCGAGAGTTGGGGGGGGGACAGCGGAGAAGGAAAAGTGGAATGTTGCACCCTTGCATCTTGACTGTGTGGCATTCTAACAATAGAAAGTTTGAAGTGGTCGTTTCCTTTGAGCTGGTTCCTTTTTTTTTTCGACTGTGTCTCTACCGCAATAGTCTGAGAGAAGCATCCTGGTACAGACTGTGAAAGGACAAAGCACGGGAAAAAGATACAAAAACAGCTAACACACACACACACACAGCACATATTCATACATATCTATAGAAATTGAGCAGCTTCTTTTGGAAGAAACAAAGAGATACGGGTACAGACCATAAAACAAAATTACTACTTTTTTCAAACAACCATTTAGAAGGTGTCTTCACTATTGATTAAGATAATGCTTTGAAAAGAGATAGAATATTGGTTTGATAAAACTCTCTTTGTTTGGTGTCTATGACTAATTTACGTTTTACAGCTTAGTGTTCACTTCTATTCTGCGATGTACTACAAATTTCATGTAATACAGAACATTTTGTATTACTGTAAAATTTATTTTTTGTATGTATGCTACATTACGATTTTTCTCCTAATTGAGAATAAGTTTCTAAGGACAGGACCTACTATTATGTGGGATCCGAACCATGTTCGTTTCAATCCGAAGCAGATTGCGGGTGTACGGACCAACATGATATCTACGCGACCAATTTATGTGCGTCCTCTCTAGATTTAATACAGAACTTCGTCTTAAGCCTTCTGCCATTTTAACGTATTAGATGAGGTTTGAACTGTTGATAGCCGCTTTAGTGATCCACAGGTCCTTATAGAAGGTGAACCGATAATAGTTTACCATTGACTTCCATCAAATAAAAATATATTAACGTGCAAAGTATGGAAGCCGTTGTATAATATTGAGATTGAACCACTTGTTCTTCTCGGGAATCGACCTCGGGAAGTTTTGAATTTATTTTAGGGCCTTTAGGCAACTATGGCTCAGGCCGTATGGATGATGATGGGATGAATTGGTGGAATCAAGAAAGTGGGAAGAAACGGGAGCACCCCGAGAAAACCCACACACACGGTGTTTGTCCACCACAAAGCCCACATAGCATGAGCAGGCATCGATCCGAGGACCCCTAGCACCACAGGTGAGCGCTCTACCAGCTGAGCCACCGTGGCCCTCGAACTCGGAAACTCTTGATTACGAACTGATGAGCAGACCCGGTAACCGCGTGAGCCAGGGCTCTGGATCGCCGTTCATGAGGTTCCGGGTTCGAATCCCTCTTGCCGTATAGATGTTTGTGGATTTCAAACTGATCGCGTTCATGTCACATTCAACGTGACAGGCCGAGGTCCATCCATAGTTACTAAAATGGCCCATATAAAAGAAAGTTTACCAAAGTTTGACGAACGGATGAATAAATGCATTCATTATTAAGAACGTACTAGAAACAATTACATTATTATTTCCATTAAGGTACAAAATATAGGTTAACCAAATGGTAATGGAATAGTAACCTAACTCGATATTGGAACCGAGTACCTGAATCCAGATCGGGATCTTAGGACTGGGTACCTGGATTCGGATCTTGACTTCGAGGATCCAGATCGGTATCTTAGAACCAGGTACCCAGTTCCTTCAGAACCAGTTCCTCTAAGATCCGGTTCCGCGCACCCCTAGTTACTATGCTCTAGTATATAGCTAAACGCTATTTCGTTACAGCCGTAATCGCACCTGGGTGTGTCAGAAGGATCTCGTATTCAGATCACCAACTCGTATTGCAGCTTGTCATGGCTTTCGTAATCCCTCATTTATGCGCACGATGCAGGGTCAAGACTGAAGATTCATGAGCCGAACCGACAAACAAATCCAGGTTCGCTTTTGAGAACGTTGAACATTCTCGTATTTGTTGTATATTATTGACACTCGTCATTTTCAAGTTACTTTTAAATATCTTTTAAAAAAGGAGGGGTAAATGTTATGTTTTTTTTTTTTAAAAAAAGACTAAGTATTAGAAAGATTTTGCAGATATTGAGGCGAAGTGAGAATTTCTTACTCTTACTTACATTTCGTTTAGAAACCCAGAAAGGAAAATCTCTGTGGCATATTTTAAAGTTTCGTAATAATATGACAGTGCAATAATGTAGAATTGTTTTTAGCAGAAATGCAAATTTTGTAGGCAGAAACTGTGCTTTTTCCCTTAAAAATCTTTCTTCAATGAGAAAAAAAAAAAGATTTTTAACAAAATCATTAGAAACCATTTTAGTGAGTATTAATTTTAGTAACACAGGAAGTAACGGGTGTCCACCAGATTACAAGTCTTCTGTTCGTAGCTGTGCGTGTTTGTTCAAAATTTTTTGCATAACAAAAGGAGGGAAAATGATACAGAATGCAGTAGTTTTCTCCTTCATAATTAGATGTGTGATTAATATTAATGAGATCCTGTCATCTTCTTTTCCCTTTTCCTTTTGTCGTACCGGAGTAAACATTACATACTTAATTGTCCTCTGAAGAAGAAGTAAGGAATTTTTATGTGTTATTAATGAGTAATAATTATCTGTCAAAATTTGCCTAGGATTTTTGCATATGAAATATTTTGTGGAATTTTAAATATGTTTTCAAGTTCGTATTAAGGAAATGTAAATCAGATATTTTTCTGAGATTTTAGTAACCCACTTTTCTCCGACAAAGATGTTCTATTTGACGTTTGGTTGAATCCACAAATTATTTGCTTACGATTTTACTGCAATGTCTTATATTTTGTTGTTACCTTATCGTCTTGATTAATAGCTACTAATAGTAGATAATTTGCGAACGTGTCTAGTTTAGAGTAAATGCCGTGCAATGAAGAATATAACTTTATGTAAACTAATTCACTATGATCTAAATTTAATTTTCCTTTTGCTTGGAAACTCATCCAATTTAGAGTTAGAGCCGTCCAACTAAGAGGGTACTTTATGTAATCTAATGCAATTTTATCTAAACTAAATTTACATTCTGATTGGGAATATATCCAGTTTAGAGTAAGCGACGTTCAACTAAGTGGTAACCTAATGCAATTTGATCTAAATTAAATTTACCTTTTGCAGTTACGTTCGTATTGACGTTGAAGACTTTACAAGGACGGTTAAAAGCAAATAAAAAAAACAAAAGAAGTTTTTGTTAGATGAAGAAAGATATGTACACATGTAATCATTATATACTTCGACCATCGCTCCAGTTCCCATTGGTGCTAGCGCTCCTAGAAACACAGTACTGCAGTCAAGTAAAATGCAGTTTTCTAGAACATAATTGCTGCCTGGCAGTGCATATGCAATAAACTGCAGGTTAATGAGAAAGGACCGCAAAATTGCGTTTTCACACGCACCTGACTCATACAAGGCCAATGTTCTGAAGTACTTTTTATGTTTTCTTTGCTGTTGTTTTTTTTAAGTCAACGATAACAAGCGTAAATGACAAGCAGGTAAAGACCAGAGAGAATAGCGGCTTAGAGAAAGAATGGAAGAGAGACAGAGAAGGAGTATCCGATTGATGTAGAAGATTTAGAGTCACAGAGAAAGGAAAATAGAAAAGGAAGAGAATGGTAAGATTCTTTAATTGCGTTTAAGATTTACGATTGTTTCATGTCTTCCAACTACAGCAGCAGTCCATTCATTTCTTCATTCTAACCTTATTTCTTTGTGGTCGTTCATTGGACGTATTTTCTACGGTAATAGACAGGTATACACACACACAAGAGAAAGGATCCTTGTCATTTTGCAGTAAATGTGTTTGCACACAACACTCACTCCCCCCCCTCATACATATGTTAGTACAAAACAACAATACTAACAATGTGACTGCTGTAAGATCGATAAGGAACATAGACACAAATGAAAAGCTTGCTTAGTCTACTGGGAGAATGAAACCAGAAATGTTTCCGAGAGCATAGGACGAAGCGAGATTGAGAGAAAATGGGGAGAGGTAGAGTAGGGCACAACAATTTGTAACCTCAAAAACTTTTGCTCACAGATTAACAGAGAGCGAGAAAGGGAGAGATGGGAAGAGATTGATTACTAGGTTTCCTGTGTTTTTGTTTTTGAAAGTTTCCAACTCTGTCAGCCTACATCTCTAATGAATATTGTTTCTCTCTGTCACCGTTTCTTTTTCAATTTTTTTTTCTTTTGTCAGTTTCTCAGATTATTTTGATACCCATGAGAATTACAGTCATTAACATTAGCAATAAATAGAAAGAAGGAAATAGTTTGTGAGGAAAAAATGAATGTCAAAATATTTATTTTATGTTATGGGAGCTGGACACAGGAATTTGGTATAGAGCCCTTGTAAATCCAAGAGACTAGAAGAAAAAACAGGTCGATAGCATCATGAGTTGCAAGGTTTTCCCTCAATGGTCGATAGAGTGAAGACTGAAAAAGATCACGAAAATCATGATCGCATTGATCTGTTTTTTCTTCCCTGATCGGTATAACCCCTCGATCGAAATATAAATAGATTCGAGGTATGCTAATTACAAATCCAAAACTGTTTCGAAATAAACTCTTTTTCAAAGTTTCATAACAATAGATTGGAATGTTCAGTTTAGACAACATGGAGATATTCATGACCTGGGTTTAAAGTCCAGATGTCCTTCTATTAAACTGCATAACTTGAGACGCATCTCGAAAGCGAGTCACTGTTGTAATCCTAGAAAATACACATGACATGCTGTTTTGGCGACGAATCGTCATTGGGTACGAAAATCAGGTATTACATGGGATATTATGCAATGACTTGGAACCATTAGTTAGTGGTTTCAACGGAACAGGTGATACTAGAAGTGGTTCAGAGTGAGAGACTGAGATTTAAGAAAATCTAATGCAAGGCATTTCCTTGAGTGGATGACTCCATGTAGTGTCTGATTGTCAGTCCGTGGACGCTTAACTCTATGCCGATGAACTGTAGGGACTCCGTAACTTCTTTGCCAACACCCGGAAGTAATTAACAGGAAGAAAAAAAAACCCTTTGGCAAATTTATCAAATGTTTGATCTTGAGTTCCCCCAAATGTTTCACGTCAACGTCTCAAATGAGGCAATTACTCGAAAAATAATGGCATAATACCTGCCAGCTTAGCAACTGATAACACTGTTCAACACAGATGGTGACTATTCATTGATGCTTCAAACACAGGTCTGACGCCAGTGCTCGTACACAATGGAAATGAATGGCCTTCCAATCCTGTGGCCAGGCACGTATGTAGAATTTGGTTTCTTGGGGCGGGATCCGAGGTAAGTCTCTGTATGAAATTTTTGTAAAATGCTGACAGTCTAATTTTGCCAAAAAAAATGATACTAATTTCACAAGAATCTGAATTTTTGGGGGGAGATCCGGACCCTCAAAAAATCACCCCTATGCGTACGTCCCTGTCTGTGGCATATACTACAAGCACAAAAGAAATATATACAAGTATGAAAAACATCCTGGTTAAAATAGACTACAAGAAGTATCATTGGGATGTTCGTAGCGATTTTAAGAACATTACAATTTTATCAGGAGTGCAACCTGGATAAACCAAATTTTCTAGTTTTCTTTTTGAATGGGATAATCTGGACACTCTGCTTGGAAAAACTGACCCCAAAGACAATCATTTCAACCGGAATGAAAAATGTTATACATGAGCCTTTGATAGAACCAAACAATGTTTTCCTGCCCCATCACTTATTAAACCGGACCTTATGAAGAACTTCGTAGACGCTTTGAATGTGAGGGGGCCTTGCACGTGGAAACTTCTCCACGAATACCGTAGAGAAAGCAAAGAAAAACGGCATTAAGATTCGTAATCTCCTACTTATAAATATTTGTACATACAATAATTAAAGTGCCTTTATTTCTAAACCAGGAACAAACCAATGTATTCAAGCATCATTATCGTAATCAACGACCCAGAAAACATATAGAGTGTATGATTAGTTAATCCTAACATTTAATTGTCCAAATATTGTGGAACATTCTAATAATAAAAAATTGTTTCTTAAGATATAAGGTAGTATAATATAAAATGAAAAAGTATTTTATAAAAAGAATACAGTTTCCTTTTTCAGAATATTCGAACGTAGTTGGATAACGAAAATACTACCTCTCTTGAAGTATTGTATTATATAATAACATGTTTGTAGTATTGTTTGTATCACATTGTCTGTTCTGCGCAAATAGTCTGCTAATTTGTAATGGATAACATCCACTGCCATCTGTGGGCAAAATATTAAATTTTTGACGTACATTTAGCCAATAAGGAATCAGTATCATAAATTTATGTGCTTATCTAATCCTCATATTACTTTCAAATCGGGCAAAATCCATTCTACTTCTCTTTCTGATATAGGAAAAAGCTGTTTCTACCCATTTTAACGAAATAACAGGTAGTCAATTGAGTTTTTTTAATATTTTAAATAAAGCCTTATTTCAACATAGAATGCTGTTAGAATGTGCATTTGGCTTTCCCGACCATCAAAAGCAATTTCCATTTGAACCCATTCGCAATGTTTGTGCTTTTAAGCTACGTCATTTGGTGGAAATAAGCCATTAGCCTTTGAGGGTGGACTTTAGGAAGAAGGAGGGAAAGGGAAGAGGGAGGAGATCTAAATATAGCATCAAGGTTATCTGAAGCAGAGCACTTCTTGTCCGTCTGCTGAGAGCAAAGAATTCAACGTTTATTCAATTGCGTTTATTTGGCTGATTTCCCTTGGCTTTTTTATCTTATTGGAAACAAATATGTCTCAGAATTTTTTTATTATTTTATATAATTAAGAATTAGAATGATTATTTGTTATTATAATTTGATTTTAAGTTAAAATGTCAGTAAAACCCTGGAAAATCTCAGTAAAAATGGTTGGTGTGAGCGTAGCCTCCCCATACTATAAAATAGTACACGTCTATATTTTTGCTGCACCTTATGCACGATTTTCACTTCTGTGTACTTTTAGTGGCCAAAGTACACCGATAAAAGCAAACTGAGATTTACACGCGAAAGTTTATTAATAAATAATACTGTAAAGCCCCACCCCTAGAAGAAAATGGTAGGGCACTTTCTGAATTTTAAATTTGTTGTAATATAGTTCAGGCTTTTGAAATAATAACTATATTCAACCATCCACAATATAGACACAGTTCTCGTGATATTGACGCGAAGTTGGAAGTCTATAGTATTACATTGGGAAAATGGTGTAGATTCGATTTCCTTTGATAACCGCCATCCTGACTGTGGGATTTCCTTTTGCTCACCAATCAAATCTTGGGTGGTATTTATTCTAACAGAGGCAATAAGAGTCAACATCCCTAAGACATGAGACAGATTCGACTGTAGATGTCGTGACTGATGCAAACGAGCAAATGAAGGGAAGACACTTAGAAATCGAGAACCAGCGTCGTGTTAAGATTCTGAAGGTCAATTTGATTTTTTACTTACAGAAAAAATATACTTTCCTTAAATTTGATTTATATCTAGGAGCGAAAATGCTTTCTCGTTTTTTTTTTAATGGGGGGTAGAATCTAGCCTATAAATCATGATTCGCGTTTGACTTCGCTTTAATTTACGCTGCTTGGTTAGCATGGGTTTTCCATAAGTACTTTTTTCTCCAAATTCTCTCATTCTCTCTCTCTCTCTCTCTCTCTCTCTCTCTCTCTCTCTCACACACACACACACACACACACAGAGTTACATTAGTTACATTTTATGTGTGTGTAGTATGATGGCTTGGTACAGGAGGGAGAAACAGTTACTGGCGTTCGCTTCAAATGAGTCACTGGTCATTAATTGCACTCCGTGGCATCAGGATTCAACCAACATACCCTACTCTAATTGCCAAGCTCTGATGCTTTTACTTGTTCGGAAGGACAAGGATTGGAGCAGGCATCTAACATTAAGAAGGTTAGGATTTCGTCCTCCTGGTTAATTAAATATGCTCTCGTATAAATTTATGTATGTGTTATTTTATAAATTGATCTTTCATTTTATAAATTATATTTAATAATATGTGATTATGTGAAGTAACTCTTACATGTTAATAATGTTACCATGTTTAAGACAAAAGAGAAACATGAGTACAGAATAATGAAACTGAATATTTTTTTTAATTCACAGAAAGAAAGGTGTGTAAAAATGTGTATAAAATGGGTATAAAAAGGCTAAAAGATAGTAGAAAATGTGAATAAAAAGTTAAAAAAGTATAAAAAAGTTTTAAAATGGGTATAATAAGTGTAAAAATAAGAAATGGAAAGGGAGAGTGAAAATATTATTGTCTTCATGTGTAACAGAAATATAAGAAATGTGTACAAAATGTGTTAAAATGTATGAAAAGTGTAAAAAATATGTATAAGAAGCATAAGAAATGTGGATAAGGAATGGAAACATTTGTGTATGAGAAATAAAAAGTGTATAAAAAGCGTTAAAAATGTGTATAAAGTGTAAAATTGGCATAAGAAATGTAAAATAGAGTATAAAAGGTGTAATAACATGTACAAGAATTGTCGAAAGTTTGTCATATCTTATTGAAGGTTTCTTGTAAGTTTCTTGTACACATTTTGTATACAATATATCCTGCTTAACATAATAATCTGTGTAACTTTCGCATCAAATTTGTTTAATATATAGCGAGAAAAATGACGTATTTAGTGTCTTTTTTTGCTATTTTAGTATGGATTATATCAGTGACGGCTGATAAGGAAGTTGCAGTATTGTACATCAACCACATTATTCAAAAATATTTTTTGTTTTTTACAAAATAGTAAAAAAAACAGAGTTTTTCTCAACTATAGGATATGAAATGTTCCCTCCCCCCACTGTGTTCAAGATAGTTATAGTTTTCGTTTAGGAAGAGTAAAAAAACAGTTCACAAAATTCGTCTGGTTGTTGCATTTCTTGCGCAACCACCTTGCTATGGCGTTTGGTATTACAGGATGTCGAGTTAGAAAATCCAAAGTTGTATATAAGACATGCGCTTGGTCAAAGTTTATGATTAAGGGATTATGCATTTGCTAAGTCAATATAATTAAACCATTAGATGGAACTCAGAAAGTAGTTTTGAAAACATATTTTAGAAAATTGGAATATCTCGAAGAGGAAAAAAGGCACAAAAGAAGATATTCTTGTCACTAATGGCACAACAAGACAAGAAAAGACTGGAAAGAAGGTCTAAGAACTTTTAGAAGAACAAGGAGACTCAAAGTGCAAAGCAGAGAAAAATGGAACCCGCAATATTAAGAAAAATGCATATCAAGGGTGACAGCTAAATAAAGAAGACCATCTGATTTTTCATTAGCCTCGAGTTGCATTCCATTAGAAGAAGAAGTCTTCCGCTGAGACAAGAACACAGGAAATGGCTTTCATTGTTTAGCGACGGAAGTATATGTCTTCTTCTTATTATTATTGTTATTAGTGTTACTAGAAACTGGAAACGAACCGCGCCCTTTTAGGACTTCTCCCCCTTTCTTCTTCTCGGATGAGTGTTGCTGACATCAAGAAGGCTAGGAGAGAGAAAAATGGTAAAAAAAAAAAGTAGTCACAAAAATTAAGGTGGGATGGTGATAGTGCCAGGTACTAACACATGTCTAGACAACTTCTGTGAATTCAGAAGACTGCCCCCACTTTTGTCTTTTATTTGTGCATAACAGTCTCTCCCCCCTTTTATCAATCTCGTCTCATCCTGTGGGAACGGGAATAGCATGAACAAAATGCTCTCAATAGGATTTTGGTCGACATTTTAAGGTCATTGGCAGACAAGTATATGAATGTGAAGACTTAGATATTCATCTTGGTAACACCTCTTGATCAATAGAGTTTACTTATATGCGATGTAAACTCAGATGCAGAAAAATGGTCTTACTGATAAACTTCCAAGGTCCAATAAGTTGCACAATGTTACAACATTGTACTAATAATTGATATAGATTTAAAATTAACGTACCATATGTTGTGCCTGTCCAGTGTTACCAGATTGTGCGAATTTCGATCGGCCATATCCCATAATTGTGAGTATATTTTCTGAAGCATTATTGTATAACGTTTTACATAATTTTGGAGCGTGAAATCTATTGATCTAAGTAACAAAACTATAAGAATATCAGTTATTGGCATCAAAGCGATCTAAGAGACAGCGAAAATTTAGTCCTACTTGATCTAAGTCCTAGTATGTTAACTTTAGTGTGTATATCCGTGAAGAAATATTATTAATTGAATATCCACAAGGTTCAGCCACGACAGATTTTCCCTACTTTTCTCACAAAAATACAATTTGGCACTTAGATCAATTAGCATTCCCACTCTACAATCTAAGATTTCTTTGTATCTTAATTAAGATTCTTGTGCGAAGAAGAATCTTCTATGAGCTGCTCAAACATTAGCATTGCTGAAATACAGTTTCAAGGGTAAAACTTTGACTAACTTGCTAAATAAACATGACTTACGTCATTGTTTGTCCAGATATTACGTCATTTGTGACGATGCTGAGTAAACTTCGGAAGTTACTAACTCCAAAATTAAGCAATTTACATTTTTTGAAAGGAACTTTCTTACTTTGATGTGGATAATAATCTCCCAAAATATATTTTTTACACTAATTTGCTGCGTAGTTATCAAGACCTTATATTTTTCCTTGGTGTAACATCCCATTTTAAATGTATTTTCTGGAATGAAAATATGAGAGTAGTTTCTTTGTTAAATGTGATTTTTGGGTTCTAAAAGTATTATGAATTCTAACGACGTGAATGATTTCACAGTTCGTTTTTTTTTTCCTTTAAAGGTTACAAACTGTTCTTTTTGTAGCACTTAAAGTAACAAAGGCAGGTCTAAGGGCCTGGCATTGGCGTCGGGACCCAGTCCATTCAGAACACGTAAAGAGCACTATTTTGATGTTAATTTCATTGTTTAAGGCGGGAAGGGGGGGCGCAAGACAAATAACTTTCCTCAGGCGCAGTATTTCTCAGT
The DNA here is from genome assembly GCA_022664845.1 of Lepisma saccharinum. NCBI lineage: Eukaryota > Metazoa > Arthropoda > Insecta > Zygentoma > Lepismatidae > Lepisma > Lepisma saccharinum. The sequence continues at coordinate 21,201 of JAGDQP010008834.1, read as the reverse complement.
TATAATATCATGCAAATCAGAGATTTAGTTTCCAAAGTTGGCATAATGAAAAAAAAAAACTTTAAAATCATTAGAAAGTAATCTGACAGAAATGTTTTTGCTCCGCCTACTTCAATGTGACGTAATTTCCGAAAGCCAATGACAGAGCTGCCTTACGTTCATGTGGAAGTTTATGATTGGGTGATGGGCTTCATGTCGTACTGGATAGGGCGTGTCTAACGCACGTTCCGTTGATTTCTAAATACATATTAACGCATGGTAACGTTCCATAATATTTTATTTTGCTAGTATCAACCAATAATGATTGATGATGTGAACTGAACCAGTGCTTTTGTTTTTTAATTTGGAGACCGGAACGAAAAATCAAATCAAGAAAAGTATTTCTTTGTGCTTATGATGACTCATCACAGAAAAATACCTTTTCAATTTCCATTTTTTTTTTTTTTTTACCCTTCTTCAAATCGTTATGTCCAGTTTGACTAGTAATGACAAATAATTAATTAATAATAAAAAAGACGCTGTTTTAACTGCAAGGTCATGCTATCTCCATTAACAACACGATGGGTCGATAGACATTAGATGACATTAAACATGTGTACTTGTTTCCATAGTCACGAGATGTCACTAGTATATGTCACGCACCAGAAAAACCTTTGCAAAAATATGACGCTGCATAATAAATATTTGATGTTTGGAACATTAATAAGTTCAGGACGTAGAAAAAAAACAAAACACTCTAAAAAGCCAATAACAGTCTCGTTCAGTACATAGTATTGACTACAGGAATAATTCCTTAAGTAAACATATTTAAAGGTAGATACAAATTATTACAAGGTCATCATTAAGTATTATGCTAACATGCCCATTAACATAAAATAACAAATTCATCAAGAGTAATTAATGTTAAAATTTGGTGTAATATCGCATATTCTTTTCAGCGACATGTTACTTTTAGCGACATTATTACCTATCCTTAGTTTCTACTACAATACTTGACACACTTAGTACCCTAAAAATACAAACAACATGCGATAACCTAAAAAAAAACGGACATAAATACATTGCCCTGTATCGTAAAAACGTGAGCAAGCGCTTGTGTTCTTGAATATATGCACTGTCTGTATTTAATACAACCGCAGGATGTAACAACAAGTGATATATGAGTTCTCTTAGCATTTTTGGCAAAACGACAACAAACATGAACTTTTAGTATCCTACTATTAACCATATTTGTTCCTCAGGAAAATATTTAAATAAAAGATTCGTTACCTACCTGTTGATAGTCATCGGAATATTAAACGAATATTTAAGCAAAACAATTTCTAACCCTCCTGCCATTAAATGAATACATTCATTGTTTTGAGTGCTTAAAGTGGTATCACGAATCATGCAACAACAATGTAATGTAAGGAGATGAGGAAAAGGCGAAGTGGAGGAAAAAAAAGAAACCGAAACTGAGTAGGCGTATGTAAAAGCAGACCGGAAAAAATTCGCGGGAACAAAAGAAATAATGCTTTAAGTTAGTGAAACAAGTTTTTTCTTTCTCTTGTATATTCGGAAACATTTTTTTATTATTATTATTTGAACGTAATGCAAAATAGATTTGACAAAAGAAACATGTTAGTTGTCGTGAACTATATGTTAATTCTTAAGCATAAAAATTCGGTTTTAAAAGAACATATTGTAAAGAGTAACGAAACAGATATATCACAACTGAAAAAACTAGCATTCAGAAAAAAAAAATTATATATATGGGGAAAATATTCAGAACGTTTGGACCGGTCTAGTTCCAAATATTCTTTTCGTTCTTTTGTTTTTTTCGTGATATTTAAAGGAAGAAAAAAAACACCAACTTTTCATTTTCTTTTAAACATCTCAAGTACTTCATATAAGGAAGAGTGTAAAAGAGTGCAACTGGACCCAATTGAGGACTGTTTTGGTTTTTCACGCTGTTAATTTACAGCTAATTATACGGATGGGTTCAGGGGGGCTTTTAAGCAAATTAAAGAAACACGAAACCCGTAGGAGGGGCTGGCGGATGGTGACGGGAAGGGGGGGGGGGGTGAAGAAAAGAAGCGGCAACGTTAAAAGAGTGAAAACCAGAACGAAAGAAGGATGGAGATACTAAATGAAGGGAGGAGAGAATTAGAGTTGGAGACGTGATGTATGACATCTTGATTTTAAACACTGCACACAATACTAGTCGGCAGGAGGAGAAACTTCTAGCTAATACTTCTTTTTCCTGTATTAAAATAAAGCAAATGCGCTCTCCTCCTCGTCACCCTTATTGTAATTATGGGTAACCCTGTATCTTTTAAATATTATCTCTCTTTCTGGAATTCTCTTCGTTTTTTCTTTTACTTCTTAGACCATTTTTTTGGTATTTTGTTGTAGAAGAAGAAGAAGAGGAAGAGGTCTTAATTTACTTTAAAGGAAATACGGACGGAATTAGTGGAGACTATTAATTCTCTTCTTAAGTTTTAAAATGCCTCCCTAAATAGGATGCAAATTGCCCAGCAAATAGGGAATAGGCAGGCAAAGTAGAATAATTGTTTCTTTGTCGTCGTTGTTTTTTTTTTTTCCTTTACTTTTCTACAGTAAATCGTTTCCTTCGTTGTGATGTATATATACTTGCTCTAATGAGGCTTCTGCTGTTCAAGCTTAATTTGGTTGTTAGTGTGGTCCATATTCATGAAACTTAAATTAAATAATATAATTAAAATATTTCTACTGATTTCTGTTTTATCTGAATTAAGAATCACGTTTAAACACTTTTTATGTGAGCAATATTTTGTATCTCGACTCCAGAAACCAAGGGATGCAAGCTACATTGACGATTAAAAATAGTTCGAAGTAATCTTTTCTACATAACCCGAAATATATATGACACAAAATTGTTACATTTTGCACATTGACGCATTAAGGTCCTAGGTTTATTTGCACAAAATATGATAATTTTGTGTCGTATATATATATATTTCGGGTTCTATATAAAAGATTACCTCGAACTTGTTTTATTCGTCAATGTTGTTTGTATCCTTTGGCTTCTGGACTCTTCATTTATTCTTAAAAGATCGTTTCATCAACACTTCCTCCCCTTGCTGTCTCTGTGGATCCACGTCTTTGCTATTGATATACATTATTGGGACAGGTAACTAAGAAGAATCGGAACTCACAGATCCCAGAGATTTTTTTGTCTATGCTTTAAATATGACGTGGTTTCATTAGTGTTTTTTTTTTTAAAAAAAGAGAAATTTTCTTTTGCTTTCAAGATAACAATATACCTATTCTGAGTCAGCATCATCATGAAAATACTTTACTGACCCACGAAAATGACTTGAAACAAGAAAAGACAATCTATAATCAAAAGGAGCAAGATCAGTGAAGTCAGGTGGATAATATAGACAATTTGAAATTCAAATTCACATCACTGTTTTGTGTGCAAGCTTCATGTATGCAAAGGATTCGTTTTCAAATATAATACTATTTTGTGCTGAGTACGTATTTAACGTACACGTACTGAGCAGAAAATAGTATTATACAGTAGGCACTCGTTAATCCGGCATTCTTCGGTTCAACACATTCTGTAATCTGGCACCGATCGAGCCGCTTTAAACATCATTGTACTGTACTACGATATTAATTTTTCTTTATAATATTGCCGTTAAAACTATATTGACGTTCGATAATCCGACACGTTCGGAACTACTACCTTGCCGGATTAAAGAGCGCTTACTATATTTGGTTTATACATTACATGTAGAAAATTGATTTTAAATATTCTATATATAACTAACATGGATTTTCTGTTCTTTTTAGGTAAGTTTCTCCAAAATCGCGACGAAGTTTGATTCCTGGGACTATATTTCTTCACTCTTGTGAGTAATAGAAGATATTTTAAAGGATATAATGCAAGTTCATAATACTATTTGCTGCAACCTACCGTAAAGCTCTCTGGCCTGTTTATGATAAATATTAGTCGTAGATGCTAGCTAACACAGAAATTATGCCTCGTGGGTGAGTTAGGTTTTGGAACTTTATATGTCCAAAAAGAAGCAAACAACAGTTCTATACTTCCATTTATCGTTTCAGCTCAGACAAATATAGAAAATTGAAAACCAGGCCTAAGATACTGATGAACATTTGGACGGGTAGTCGGTATATCCCATAATTAACATGCAGTATACACTGCTAACATCCCGTTGATAAAAAGTTTAAATATACTTTATTTTCGAATATGAATACTAACTATATTGCGAAAAGGTATGTGCTTACCCTTATAGTGAAATCAAAATATCATTAATTGGCTATTTCTTCACTAAGTTTATAAAACTTCTGACTACATAAAAAGAGACGAGAAGTGATATAAAAGCCTACATATAGTTTTAAATAAAGGATATCTTTTTAAAATACTGAATTAAATTTACATTTGAGTATTAAGAATCAATAAAAGGGACTTTCTAGAATAACTCTTAAAGAACAACCTGCAAAATACGACCCAAAAATACAAAATGACACCAGTGACATCTAGGTTCCTAGGAGAATTGCTCTGGGTATTTGTCAACCTTAACCGCAATATTTTTTAATTAAACACGAATTTATAATTATTTAAGGAGCGAGAAAATACAGTAAAACCTCTTTAAGCAGACAATCAAAAATATTAAAGAGAAATCGGTCTTCTGAGAGAGAGGCGATGTGCCCGAAATGGATTACAGAAGAACCTCGTTAAGTCGGATCTATTGGAACCGAGTCCGGTCCGGGATAACGAAAATCCAGGTTACCCGGAGATTGTTGCGAAAAATCGGTAACGTGAAGAAAAACATAACTAATAGTACGAAACATATATTAGTATTGTTACGTATAATTATAGAATCGCCTTTTAATGAAAAAAGATACTGTACTTACAGTATACAGTAGTAGATTTATGGTTACACAGCAAAACACATTGAAAAGTTTACTTATTGGAGAAAAAAGCTCGTGAGTTCTGCTGCTTTTGTTTTGAATAACGCTTGCGTGTGGCGCGATCTCGCACCCGCTTCAGCATGAGAAGTTCGGTCGGTGTAGTAACTGCCTGTCACTCCAAGTAATTTTCGTCCGGATTATCCTGACATCCGAATTAAAGGGGGCCGACTTAACGAGGTTGTACTGTAAGTAAAACAGGAGAATCTCTTTTTCACAGGTGATCTTTTCCGTCAGTTCGGTTCTACTTTTTAGTTTAGTCTGTGGCAACCACTCTGGAGAACATACTAGTACAGGTTGACAATCACAATTCAGCAACCTCGGGCCTTCAGAGCTGCCGGATTTTCGATATATATATCCTACCTGCACATATCCAAATATCTGATTCTGGAGTACAGCGTCGTCAAAACATAAACGCACAATGGTCGCCGTTTTAAACTACCTACTATGAAGACAAAACGGTCAATATAATTCTTCAGCAGCCTTGATCGAATATGAAACTATTTTAAGAGTTTCCGAGAGAGTACCAAAAAGTATGGAATTGTACAGTACCCAGCTTTCTCCTGACCAAAATCTAAACGATAGCAGTGGTCCTCGCATCAGAGTAAGGCAACACCAAACAAAAATAAATCGAACTTCAGTACTTCGCAGTCGCGCCTATGTTTAAAGGCATAAGGATTTGTGAGTTTAGTAGTTGTATTTATGTCGGTATGACATGATGATTATAATCCAAGTGCGGTAAACATTTTCAAATTCCCTTGTTATATGTGTTCAGCAAACGTCAAAAAACATAACCGCATAGCTGAGGGAAGTTTCGGACCTTCTAATGAACCTGCAAATGTATGAAGCTAGAAAATAAGAAAATAATAGAAAATCGAACATATTTTCTTAGATCTGATTCCTTAGATGTTTCAACACAAGGATGTGCTTCTGGTGAATGTTACCCCCTTCACGCGCATACCTGTCTGCAGTTGCAAATTCTTGTAACGAGAGGCATTGCGATCGCGTGATATAATTCTTGTGCCCTGATTGGCTGCGTTCAATGCTAGCAGACACTGTTGATTTCCATCGCTACTATACGATTCCTCTACCCTTTCATAGCTTTTGACTATCATCTGCCTGGCCTGGTACCCTGGCAATATAATTAAACTTATTGAAAGGAATTTTTTCAAAGGGTGATTGTAAAAGTGACGTCACAATGTGTATCACGTTTTGAGGATTTTAGAAAGTCATAGTTCCTTATCGATTTACTTCTTAAAGCAACTGATAGCTGATACTGATGTAATCAGGAAATCTGATACGTGAACCACAAACAACCAGCTGAAAAGCTGTGAAATGGAGCTTGTTTGGTTAAGATCTGTGACCTATGCATCAACAATAGAACAATTTAATCATTTAACAATTCTGACCAAAGGATGGAATAGTCTTACCAGGGAATTGTTCAAAATAAACAATCGACAATTGATATTTCTAATCTCATCAGATGAAGCATCTAATTGAATGTTTGAATATGCAAACTTTAGTGGTTGAGGGCAAGATAGGAGGTCTGCTGGAAAAGTTTCTGCGATGAATATGAAAAAAAATGTAAAATTCTGGAAATTGTTTTATTGCTTTTCAGAGTATTCACCTTTAAGATTGATACACTTTTGTATACGCTCAAACCAATTGTGAAATCATCTTTTCCCCTCTGAACTCTGGTACCTCAGAAACCGCTGTTCGGAATGCATCAACAGCTGCTTCGGGCGAGGGAAATCGCTCATTACGCATCTTCTTTTTAGTGTTTGAAACAAAAAGAAGTCATTAGGTGACAAATCGGGTGAGTCATTAATTCGAAATTTTTACTGAACAAAAAAAATCAACCGCTGTGTGTGCTGAGTGGTAGCTATCGTTGTCATGGTAAAGAATGATTCGACGATTTGGGTTTGTTTTACGCAATTCTTTGATGACTTCTGGAAAACAAATTGTTGATACCACTCAGCATTTACAGGCCTTCGATCGTCTAAAGCTATGGTTGTAACATGCCTATATAACCAGAGAAACAAGCAATCATTTGCTTGGCATCACTTCTAGAAAGAACAACTTTTGTTTGTTTCGGTTCACTATGAAATACCCAAACAGCGAATTGCTGTTTATTTTCGGGGTCGTAAGAATAAATCCAAATTTAGTCTCCTGCAACGATGTAGTACACCAAATGTGACTTACCTCGGTTGAATTTTTCGACCATTTCTTTACACCACTTGACACGAGTCTGTTTTTAAGTTTTGGTCAAGTTGTGTGAGGTCCAACGACTTGAAAGTTTCCGTACGTTCAGGTAACTGCGCAAACTTGTGTGTACCTTTTTCATGTTAATGTTCAAGGATGCCTGAATCTCACGGTATGCCACATGGCGATCTCTCTCAATCATGATACGCACAGCATCAACATTACTGACAACAACAGACGTGAATGGACGACCTTCACGAAATTTCTCACTGAGAAATGTGCAACCAGGATGGACTTCCAACTGCTGTGAAAAAATAAATGCATAGGTGTAAGCAAAAAATCAAAGATTATTTAAGTATAGAAAAGTCTATTCTTCCGAACTTTATAATAGCGGAACACTAGCGCCACTGTTGGTAGCATTTTGCAGAAACTTTTCCAGCAGCCCTCGTATACATGCATGGCAGCCGAAAGTAGTTTGCAACTTAGTGTATATAGTCCATGACAACATTTACCCAACATACTTTTGCAGATGATACTTTGTGCAGATCCATACAATTGTACACATCCCCAAAAATTGTTGTCAAAACATGACCAATATGTCAACAGAGGGGAGTAAACAACACAGTTTAATATCAAAAGTTGTAATGTTAAAAGAAAGGTAAAAATACTTTTTGGTGCAAAAAAAAATATTGTCATTGGTTGGGAGGAGCAGTGGACGTTTTAAAGATAATTTTAATAAACCGGCCTCGTGTGGATATATTTTCGTTGCATTAAAAATAGTTCATTCAGTAATGGGGAGGCCCGAAGGTTTCTGCACCTACGCTGCACCTCATCCTGACTCAGGTTTCCTTCAGTTTTCCCATGAACGCCTGTTGATGCCTCAACTAATGTCCTTGCAGCCTAGTTTCCCATACCTGCTTCCAGTATAACGATTGTCGAGAGATGTCATCCCCAGACATGATGAGTGTAGTCTAAAGATTACGAAGTTCAATCCATAAAAATATTAAAAGTAAAACCAGGTCGTAATGAGCAATGGTTACTCAAGATTTTCACAATATTGTATCGTCACTGTAGCGGCGAAAAATGAATAATAATGACAAACTAGCCGTTTTTGTAGACGTCACACCAATATGAATAACGTACCCTAGACTCGCATTGAATCTAAAGGAAATGTCTGAGTGAAGTCACGCACATTAACTCGACTAGGCGTGCAATGTTTTCCTTTGTGTCAAAATTTCATTTCAGCTCATAAAATCTGAGTGCAGATATATATAACTAGACATTAATCCTGCGTTAGTAGTAATATGTAACCGCCCTAAAGTTATTTTAGGTATATTTCTTTATTTGCATAATGATAACAATCTCATTTACTCTGGTGTGTTATCATATTATTTCATTTCCATGTTCACCTGGTACACTTCAAGCTAGTCATATTAATCCGCTGGTTTATCTCTTGCGAGTCCAAAATAATAGTTTGCTTCACATTGATAATTTTTAGTACATAAAGATCAAAATCCTAAGAAAAAATAGTTGTAAAAAATGGTACTTTTCAGATGTACTTTGTAATTAGTATCATTATTTATTACACGACAAATGAGCTTTAAAAGTTATAAATGTACTTTCAGAGACATCTGGCGATAAGAAGATAAAAACACAAAAGATTTTTTTTCTAAAAAAGGTCATTCCTTTGTTCTTATCGAGTCATTTTGATCTTGAACATATCTCTCTCACTGTCCACATCATTACAAGGAAGAGAATCTGGAAACAATTTTGCATGCAACAATCATCTTTCAAAATGATTATTGATGATCCACGAAAAAGGATTAATCACAGACTAAAAGATCTAAAAACTTCGTCAGTGTCTGTCTGAAATGCCCCCAGAAAATCATTATGAAACATTCAGTCTATTCCGGTTAGTCCTTTTCCTTCATCGTTTTTTTTTCTTTCTTTAAATTTTTAAGGTCTCCAGAAAAGAGAGAAAAAAATAGTTTTTTTTTCGTAATTAGATGGCTTGAAGATAACGAAAATCGAGATGGAGAAACAATTTAGTTCCGGCGTTAATTACAAGAACGCACCAAGCATTACGTTACAATTACTCCCTCTCTCGGTGGGAGGGAAAAATGCTTCGTGCAGCAGTGTTTTATATAAAGAATACGGCGACTTTGCACGCCATTTTGGATCTAACTATGTTAATAGCTTGTAACAATTGTTTCAACCTTTTCCGCTCTCTCTCCCTCCCTCTCTCTCTCTCTCTCTCTCGTTTCAAAAAAGCAGAGGAAAAGAAATAAGATGACCTTCTCTGGCTGCCATGCGACCACTTGAAAACAAACCGAAAAAGAAGAAGAAAGGTGATTAACACAGGTCATAAAGAGAAAAGGCGAATGTAGGAGAATAGTGGTTTGGAGGTATTGTTGTAATGTTACTGTCATTTCAAGCCTGGCCACTATGTTAAGTGGCGAAATGTAACTAGTCTTGGTTAAGTGTCTCAACTAGGTTTTCAGTTACATTTTTTTTTTTTTTGTGGTCCTGAAATGACCTCATGTGACATTTCGTTAAATTTAAGAGACGTTCTGGTGCTGTGAAAGAACACTAGAAAGTTAGTAGATACTCTGTGTTAGCAAAAATAAATAGCTAAAAAAAGGAAGTAAATGATAAGATTTTATATTAACCAAGATTGGGTAAACAAGTTGTTTTTCTTTACGGAGAAATCTTTCCAGGGACGTTGAAAGTTAAAAGAAAGTACTCTATCCAGTTTTTATTACTGTGACCATATTTTTTCGGCCAGAAATTAGCTAAGACTAACCCACTTTATCAACAAATCTATATATTATCTGTGCAACGTGCCTGGTCAATAGTTTTCTATCCGTTTTTGAGACACCTGCTTGAGTCAGATGGAAAAACAGAGTCAAGTAGGATTTTTTTAAAAAAAAAAATAATGTAATAAATAAACGTTTTTGGCTTTTCTCTGTACATGCTCTATTTCAGGTCAGAATCATGAAGTCCTTGGTAAGCACAACTTATGCAGAAAAGAATTATGTAGAGAATGGTCAATGGTAGAGAAAGGTGTAAGACTGATAAAAAAAGCTTTGAAGAAACCTCAGTCATGCAGTATCAATAGCGCGAATGTAATGTAATCGTATGTCGCTCCGCAATACTGCTTTATAAGTTGAGATTTTACCACTACACTAAAAACGTTGGTTCCATACGGGTGGAGCTGTAACAGCATATTCAGTGATATGAGCTCAGCTGTTCTGGTATAATATGCGAGATTGCTGGGTGTGGATCTAGGCGGCTCCGATTCAAACTCTGCATATATTAATCATTCTGTCCATAATTTCACGGGGGGGGGGGTTTCTTAGTAACACCGCGAAATTACCAGTTACTAGAGGCCCTTGTCACCACTCCGTACTTCGTTTCTTACACCCATATGAAATTCGTTTTCTTCTTCTTCAATATTTCATATTCTAAACTAACGGTATAGTGAAACAATCAGTTTTTTTTTTAAGATACAATATTACAAATAGTTACTTTTTATTTGTTGTACTTCACCTGGGTCGCAGCGACTCGGTGATGCTTGGGATTGTTGGCTCGATCCCTGCTTTGTGGTGGACAAATATCATGTTCGTGGGTTTGCTCGGCGTTCTCGTTTCCTCCCACTTTCTTCATTCCACCAATTCGCCCATGATCATTCATCCAGCCTGGCTGCTGTCGAACAAAGTATCAAGAAGAAAAAGAAGTTCCTAATTTGCTTTTGAAACAAGCTTCCTGTTGTCCACATGTCTACCTCGTAAAACGTTTCAGCACAATATCCCTCATCGCTCAGTTCCCATATTTTTGTAAATCAGCTATCATAATTATAATACCTTAACGACAGAAAAACTCTCATCCTGTCGACCTTTTCTTCATCTCAGAAAACACTAGAAACAATTAAAAACCCGCTTCCCAAGTATATCATGCAATACATGCTGTATCTCGATCAACAATTCGTCTTCTGAACAAGGAACGATACACTAATCTAAAGCTTGGCCTAAGCAATGTAAAATTCACCATTGAGCCCTTCTTGGATGTGCAAATGACATTCATCCGAGTCTGGTATTAAATCCTTAATTTCAGTCCTCACCATTTGTGCTTTCCCGTGTATTATGTATACAAGTCAGCTCATTGTTACTGAGGGTTCGTCTGTTCAGATTCTGATGTGAAGAACAAAACATTACATCACCCAGAAAAATACTTATCGGAGTTCCACAAGGTTGTTTAGATAGCTAATCTGTCATCCACGGAACAATCAATCATAGTAACGTTAACCAACTGCGTGGCGCTCTTCAGTACCAACCGAAACTTGAAATACACCATCAGAGATATGCAAAAGAGATCATAGATGTCATCTCCAACTGAATTTCTCGATGGAGGGTAAAGATCAACAGCAGAAAGAGCAATACAGTCAATTTCAGACAAAGAAAAATCAGTATTCAGTTATTCTACGCTAACAGCACGCCAAGAACCTCCACACTACTGCAATTTATATATCTAGATAAAGGACACATTTTACGAACACTTCCTGAATATTGGTCGCAGAGAACGATTAACAACACTTCAGTTTATTGCCTTCGTTCCAAGCCCAAAACTAAAATTTGAAATCCAGAAACACATGTTCAGGCAAATGATTAGAAGGTTTCACGCAGCAAATTCATATCATCTTCTTCAAGCTACACGAAATAGAACTCTATAAGCAAACACCGAACATGAGTACTGCACAAGGCTATCACAGATTTACAAAGATACAGACGTTTCATGCCACATAATCTACCTTCAAAAGTTATAGAAAGTATTCTGGTATTGTCGGGGGATCCAACGAATACGCAGAGGTACACAGCATAGCAAATGAATCGCTAAGAAGAAAACCAACACAATGGCTCGGGTAGAGTGGCGCATCAATAAAATCTGCAGTAGCAGTAAGAACCCAGTTCCAATCACAACGAAATCACTGACAAAAAATTCAAAATTAACAACAATATCGCAAAACTTGAGTGTTCACCATAACTGATGGGAAAACAAAAATAACAAGAAAGAGTATGGAAGAAATAAACAAGGATTTAAGGGATGGGGAAAATTACCTATTACTTCTCAACCTATGAAATGTGATTTGATTATAAGACAGCCGTTGACTATGTAAAACTTTACAAAAATTAAAATAAAATACAACAACGTTAATAAATAAATATTTTAACTAAACCCTTAGATCTCCAATCCACCTGTCTTTCAAACTATATACTTTCAAAATTCCCTACCCCGAAGAAGAGGTGTAACCTCGTTAAAGAAAAGACTACCGAAAAAGAACATACAGACAGGTTTTTCGTTTGATATAAAATGCTCATAATTTAAATTAAAACAATTAATCACAAGTAAGAAATATTAAGACATGCAATGGGAAAAGTTTTGGAAAAACTAAAATAACTTACTTTGGATATCTGATACAGTTTTTTCTAATGGTGTTCACAAGTCTGTTTGACAGGAACCTCAACAGTTGTTAGAACCTACACACACACACACACCAGTACAGGTTTATATACCGTATAAACATTACTTACTCTCTTTTAGTTCGTGCTAAGAACACATTAGAACCATTACATTAAATATTCCGACAATGGTGACGGATGCTGACAAAAAAGCTTTTTCTTTTTAACCTGAAGGGGGGAAATGCATTACTGTCTCTGGGCAACACGGAATAAAAAGAAAGGGTTTTTCTTTCCTGTCTACGTTCTTATTTGAGTCATTTATAATTGTCATGTGATGTACGAAATAATAATTTCTAATTAACCTGACAGCATTTTTTCCTCTGTTTCTGCCTCATACCGTTCATTTCAGTCAGTTTATAAGTTCGTGAGGACAAGCAAAAGAAAATTCAAAACGAAGTATTCTCGTGGCCAACACTATCCAGTGGCGTTGCGTTGCGTGGTTGTGGTATGGAATCAGGCGGCCCCGAAGCAAATGAAAGATTTTTCACTGGCGCCTCGCGTGTTAAAGCTTGACATCTTATCATTCTGCTGCTGAGTTTTAGAGGGTTAAAGAAATAATAAAAAAAGGAAGAAATAGAAAACATTGTTAAAACTCTTCAACCCTACCGATATGAATGCTATCTACATTTTCTTTCTTTCCCTCTCGGTCTCTTGGCAAGTCATCGTTCGTTTGTTTTTCATTTTCCTTCTCTCCTTTCCCATCTTTCTCTATCTACTCTTCAGTCTCTTTCTTTCACTTTTGTTTCTTGAAAGGGGTGGGGGTGGGGTAGGTTCTTTTTCCGGAAGATGTGTCAGCCTTGTTGAGATGACGTTTGTGCTATCTCGCTTCTCTGAAACTCATTACGAGATCATTTGTTTCCATTCCTCCTCTTCCCGTCAACGACCATGTATAGCTCGCTACAACCAGCAGTAGCATGCTCTTCAAATGGACGTTCTTCAAATTTTCTCTCTTTCTTTCCGACTTCATGAACTATATTCCTCTCTCACAAAACTACAGGAGCGTCATGCAAACTTAGTACCGAAATTTTGGTAGCAATTATGTACTGTCTACTAAATTTTCTGCTTTTCTTTTTTATTTCTTTCCCCATTTTATGCTCGCGTATGCTGTTACTTTTTAAACAGCTTCTATATTTATTTGACTATATCTTCCTCCTACAAAATTAGTTTGTTTTCCATATTCACCTGTCACAGGGGCGTATCTAGGATTTTTGTGAAGGGGGACGTAGGTCTGAAGAATAGACCTGGTTTCTTTTCGATATTTTCCAGGTAAATGAATATTTTTGAGTAGAAATTTGTCATATTTCCCTGTTTATTGCTATGTTTTATCATTGAATATGGATCAGTTATCTCCAAAAGTTGATATTTCTACACACACATTAAATTTGTCCGCGAGCAAATCTCTTAGGTAAATTGTTGAAAAAAAAGATGCTGTAAAAATAAAATAGATTTCCTTGAGAGAGGGCGTTACACACTTGCCTCCTGTCTGAATTCGCCACTGCATTATCATGCTTTCTTCATTCAGAAGCAGATAATTTTGAAAGTAATGGAAAGGTTTGGTACAAGAGGGAGGAGGTAACTCCAGTTGCATTAAGGTTCAGAAAACAAAATTAAAAGCAGGTTTTTTTTTCGCATATACTCAAACTACGTACTTTATCAAAGATTGTGCCTTACGAAAATAGTTTGGCTTGTGTTATTAAAAAAAAAGAAAAAAAACTTTGTTAAATTGTTCCTAATGTTGTGTCTAAACGTCAAAAAAATTGAAGTTACCCTCCTCTTGTACCAAAGACTTCTTGTTCTTGGATTATCCCGATTTCTATCTTTCTTTCCTTTTTTTTTAAGAATATTTAATTTTGTATTATTAATTTGCCCACCCAATCTTATATCTGATTTTGTTCACATTTGTCTCATAGCTTCACAAAAATTTCGAACTAATTTCTGTACAACTTTAAGCTTGAGTGGTTCAACTATTGGGTTTAAGAGACGACCAAAATATTGTTTTAAAAAATGAAGTGATCCCTGCACAGAACAAGTCTGCACTCTGTAAGATACTCAAACGGGACAAGTTAACTTTCTGTCTGGAATTTTGATATCACCAATGTTTTGTTATCGACAGATTTGCCTCTTCTAATTGCAGTACCAAATAAAGAAGTTTAGATATCGTTTCATCAGTCAGTAAACTAGAAACCATTGTACGATAGTGCAGAAATGTTATTGCTTTATTTTTACTTGTAACTGAGATGTTGCAATGTAAACTTTATACCAAAGATTATGTGTTAATTTATTATTCGTTACACTGGAATATGTCTTTAAACTTAACACATTTTTGAATAGAATCTTCAGGTTCCTCCTACAAATAAAACAAAGCAATTTTGCTTTCTTGGGCTACACAGTAAGGATTTCTCGTCTCGATTTATTAAAATATATTATATTCATTTAATTGCTATATGCTGTTCTTTCTGGCAAACCTAGAAATAGAGGGTCTTTCCCATTTTATATAATGACAAACGAGCTTTGTTTATTCTTGTCTCTAAGACATGAAGGGACGAGTAGGTACGCACGTCATGTCTGACTGGTTCTATAATGTACGTCCTCACCACACACAGCTGCACAAAATACACATGGCTTCAATGACGTTCGCTAACTCTACGGCTGCACAAACTACTGAGTGTAATCAGAAACACTAACTCTACACACGACACTTACAGCTGCACACACCACTGACGGCTTTAATCAGAAACGCTAACCCTACACATGATACTTACGGCTGCACACATTACTGACGGCTTTAATCAGAAACGCCAACTCTACACACGACACATACGGCTACACACATTACTGATGGCTTTAATCAGAAACGATACCTCTACACATGACAAAATGGCTGCACACACTACTGACGGCTTTAATCAGAAACGCTAACACCACACGATACACATAGTTGCACAAGCTACATACGCTAACGCTACATAAGGTTTTAATTACATATGATGACGCTACAGAGATAAACGAAGTCGGAATAGTAGTGTCCTAAACATTGGAAACACTTGTTCCTTCACATCATTGATACCAAGCGGTCGTTGCTCGTCAGTTGGTAGAGTATCGGCTTCCGCTCCGTGGGTCCTGAGTTCGATAACAGCGGCTGACCATTCTCTTTAGTCACTAGGCAAATAGTCCCATCAACTTAGGACTTGGTGGACTCCTTCCTGCATCGCTTCCCTTACCCCATCCCTGCATGAGTCATAGATACCCAAATGTCACAAATAATTCAATTCTAAGAAACCGTGCTTGTCTTTCTTCAGGGTTACAGATTAGAATGATGACGTTTTCGTTTTACGATATATAATCCTGTACAATATGTTATCTGAAATCATTGCACACTGATTGCTTGATGTAAAAGAATTGCGCCACAATTCTAACGATTCTTTTACTAACCTCTCAACTTCTAATGTTGCTGCGTGTAGCACATAATAGTTATTCTTTGTAATATTGAAAGTGAAACATTTGCCGTGACGGAATATTTTTCTCATATAATTTTGCACATTTTAATAAGTATTCTAGTATTCAATGATTCTCAATTGTACAAAAATAAATGAATTTCTTCTGACAATTACTACGCAGAAACTTATTTAATTGGTGGTCTGAAAACGTTTATGGACATGAAACGTTCTAGTTCACTAGTCACATATACACACGTATATATATATATATACCTATCTCTCGTTCTTGTATGATTTTTTTTCATACTCAAATACACTACAGAGAATCAAAAAAAGAAAGATAAAAAAGAACGCAACTTTTGATTACATGGTTGTCTAGTCTATCTTGTTCTGATCCTTTTTCATTATGAGTTCATGAAGTGGAACCTGTGTATGTGTATATGTGGAGCGGATTGCTCATTGCGATTTTATAGATTCACAATAACGACCTTTTGATCATCAATTCTCGTCAGGGCAGAGCAGTGAATTGTCGCTGGAATTTGTCTCAGAAATTCTCCCCCGTCCTCCCTTTCTATATGGTCACAAATGAAAAGCAGAGACCACATTCTAAAAAAGAAATGCGAGTTCGAAAAAAAAAAGTGAAACACAATGCGAGGCATACCAAACTGAATACCTAATGAAGTTTAACTAAGGTATGTAAACATTATTCTAGTCCATATGTAAAATTTAGGTTTATTTCAATGCAAACATATATTTCGAGTCCAGAAGCCAACGGATACAACCGAGAAGAAAATAAAGCTCGAGGTCATCTTTCATATATAACCCGAAATATATGTGACACAAAACTGTCATATTTTGTACAAAGAAACCTTGAACCTTGATGTGTCCATATACAAAATATGACAATTTTGTGTCACATATATTTCGAGTTATATATATAAGATGACCTTGAACTAATTTTATTTATCAATGTCACTTGTACAGTATATTTCTGTTCTGTATCTTTTTGTCCTGTTATTTTCTGGAGTCAACATATAGAAATGATCTATTTACTGTAATATGAAATGGGAAAGACAGTGTCGAAATGGGAACCATTGTTTATAGAGAATCACATTAAAGTATGCAGACAGTGTTGTCAATTTCCATCTTTTCTTCTTCTTTGTAGAGTACTAGGGATCTACTCCGGCATACTAATTGACAACACTGGACAAAAATGAAATTCATGTTGGTCAGAAAATGGATCCAAAAACAGAGACGATTAAAACTTAATTTGAAAGTACTACGAATTATGAATTCAAATCAACAGGTAAAACTCTTATTAAGGAAAGGAATTTTATAAATCTCAGGTTAGGGGAGAGGATGTATGAAGGAAAGGGATTCAGGGTCTAATTTGAAAGAGTATTTGCCTGATGTGACTGAGAAAAAATCTTTGAAAATGTTGTCAAGATGGCCTCCCACTGGATTCAAACGCAGAACCTTCCAAATGCAAAGTTGACATTCTACCAACTGCAGCTTTTGACTTAACCACTCAAGCACGTATCTAAAAAAAATTGCTGCGGGTGAGGTCCAGCTCCTTGGAAGGGAGGGGAGGTCCGAGGTCTATTTGGTTGTGAAACTTACTGATAATGTATATTATTTGACCAAACATAATACTAATTTTACCCAAAAATAATAATTTTGAAGGGGGGAACATACCTCCCTAAATATGTCCATGCGACCACTGTTATATGAACAAAAGAGCATCTCAAGAGTGTATGAGAGCTCATCTAGAAATGTTGAATTAAAAATATATGTATGTTAAGCGGGTCTTTTTTTGTAGGAAGAAAAAAATACACGAAAAGTTCGTATAAATAATGTCTTATTCCCTCTGTTTGGCCTCGCTACCAATTAGAAGAACTAATTTGCTTTCCAACAAGTAATTCCTTCGAGCAAGTTTCATTTTGCCTCCTAAACATCAAAGGGCAGGGCCGCCACTAATTTCCCGTTCTACCAGCAGACCCTCCAACCACCCTGAAACGTTAGCTAGTTCATCCTTACATATTAAAACGAATTAATTCATTTTCTTACGGTAGGGGCTGTAAAGACCAGAATAACCTTAAGTGAAGTAGAAACTGTAAAAGAGGAGCGAGAAGTAAACGAAAACGAAGAAGAATCTTCTTCTTCTTCTTTTTATATTGCAGCAATTTTAACGTTTGGTATGTGTAAGTATCTAAATATTGCATCATTTTTAATCAAAGTAATATAGGTGGATGAAACCAAATCTAAGTCGTTTTTTTTTTCTATTTTCGTTTACTGTGCGTCAAAACAACAGAGTGCTTATAGTGGGGAAATACTGTAACTGAAAGTAGTAGCCTTACCAGGCTGAAAGCGGTTGGATAATGAAGGCTACTGAAACCAAATCTGAACTAAATGTATCTGTATTTGTTGTGGTTTAGTTGCTAGAGAGGTTTACAGGCTGAGTACATATAATGGATATTTACTAGAAGAGGAGGTTGTGACATTACTAGATTGAAAGCAGGTCGATAAATCAAGGTCACTGAACCAAATCTAAAGTCTCTCTCTCTCTTTTTTATCTATCTATCAACTTTTAGTTAGGCTAGGCTTATACAATATCTAACCCTACAGTACACACTGGGTAATGTAGCCACAGCATTTATTCAAGGTATTCTTCCAGCAATTATCTGGTATGACTGAGGTAAGAGGTAAAGTGTCAGGGACCCTGATCAACACAGAACTACCAGTGAGTACAGATCCGTACCCCTCCTGAGCCAATGTGCTCGATACACTGAACTTTTTGTGGACAATTCTAGGTAGCATGGATTAAAGTTACATATTTTTTCTATAGACTGTGTATGTTTACGAAAGTCGTATGAACATGTAGTGAACCGTGTGTATGACAACTTCATTTCTATAAATGCAAACGCAGACGATTTTCATTGGATTCTAGATGAGCTGTTGTTTATAAAAGCAGCAGAAATCGAATGTAAGGTTTCAACAGCCTCAGTATCAGAATATGGTGAGCCTGCTTTTACCTCATATTCAGACAGAGTCCAGAATCATACTTCCTCGAGAATGAAAAGTTTCTGACCTCATTTATAGGCTGAAGCCTATATACATTAGATTCAACAATGTCATACAGGCTGAGATTTCAAAAGTATCTCAGACAAACTTCAGCAGCGAAGTGTGGATAATACGCAACAGGTGAAAATGAACTGTAATCCAATGTCCCTGAAAGAGATGCTGAAAGTGTCCACCATTGACATTGAGACATGTGTAATATGGCGTTCATCTTGAAAATATGCTCATGAGTTCGTCGGATGAGATAGCCGCGATAGAGGTGGTGATGTTTTTCCTTTAGCTGATCTTTAGCTTTCGTGTTCACGTACACGCCTACTCTGAGTTTACCTCAAAGGTTAAAAAAATCACACAGACATTGAACTTCCGTATACACGCACGGATTGTCTTTAGTGTCACATATTTTGCGAATTCACGTAACTTGATAACCGGAATCCGACATATACAGGTATAGTGGCTTTGCAATTTTCTGAAGCAATATTCAACAGAAACCTTTGTACTCGTGCAGTTGTATCCACTTCATGCAATTAGTGTATCACTGTTAATTTGTACGGGCAATTACAGATTGTGTCTTTCATGGCTTTCAAGACTGTTGTTTGGGAAAAGCGAAACTACTTCGAAAGTTTGTTATTTGTTCAGGCTTTGTAACATTCTTGTATGCGCTTTAGTAACACTTTCTGGTGTGCGAAATGCTTTTTGGCTATTTCTTTTGATGTTCAGCACAGAGCCTGTCGCTTACTATTAACTCTTGCATAAAACGTTTGGTAAGTTTATTTTTAGGAGGGTTCAATGTATTTCCAACCTTAAATTTAATTGCAAACAACTCCTTGCACGCTTTACGCGACTTACTTTTGGCATAGTACCACAAACATTTCCCTATTCTATTCAACATCATTTTATTCACCCGCTCACTTACACTACCCTCACTGTTTCCTTTATATTGACTACTGCTTTAAGATGATTTCATCAGTTTATGATATTCGTAACAAGTTGGAAGTAACGAGATTCCGCGGTAATTATTGCAGTCCGACTTATCGCCTTTTTTGTAAATCGGAACAATTATTGATGTTTTCCATTCCTTTGGGAGCTCCTCCTGTGGATTTAGAAGAAATAGATCCACGTTGGACCAGATTTTTGCTTTGAGACAAATTTTGGAGAAGAAATGGGAATACAATGGGACGGTTCATCAGCTATTCATTGATTTTAAGAAAGCATATGATTCTATCAAAAGGGAAAAGTTATACAGTATCCTGATACGATTTGGAATTCCGAAAAAATTGGTCCAACTGGTGAAGATGTGTCTCAGCGACCCCATAAGCAGAGTACGGATAGGTAATAAGATGTCAGATAGTTTCAAGATTCGCAACGGATTGAAACAAGGCGATGCCTTGTCACCACTACTGTTTAACTTCGCGTTAGAATATGCGATCTTAAAAATTAAAGGGGACAAAAAGGGACTATCATTGAATGGTTTGAATCAACTGTTTGTATACGCGGATGATGTAGATTTAATAGGGGACGATATAGCTGCACTACAAAGCAACACCGATGTCTTAGTAGAAGCGTGCGATGAGATAGGTCTACAGGTAAACATAGATAAAACAAAATACATGGTAACAAGCCGAAGCACAGGGAATGAAGGAATTAAAAACATAAGAATTAGGGATGAGGTCATAGAGAAAGTAAACAAATTTAAATACTTGGGAGCATACGTAACAAGCAAAAATGAGGTCACGGAAGAAATAAAAAGTCGCTTAGTATCGGGGAACGCATGTTTCTACTCAGTCCAAAAACTTCTAACATCGCGATTAATATCAAGGAAATTGAAATTAAAAATATACAGAACGGTTATTCTGCCGGTAATACTTTACGGTTGCGAAAGTTGGAGTACGACCCTAGCAGATGAACATAAATTACGTGTATTTGAAAATAAGGTTTTGAGAAAGATATATGGGCCGAAACGGGACGAGATGACTGGAGAGTGGAGGAGACTGCATAATGAAGAACTCCAC